>JACEVL010000372.1:1087442-1337442 GCA_020284085.1 Aporrectodea caliginosa
TCTTCTGTTGTCATGATCTTTGTCTTTATATTGAAGTAGAGTCCAGCTTTCTCGCTTTCACTCTTGAGCGCTTTCTTATCAGTTCTACCAAATCGTTTTTACCCGCCAATAGTGTATCATCAGCGTATCTCAGATTGTTCATTGTTCTTCCTGCTATCTTTATTCCTTCCTCAGCCTCATCCATTCCCGCCTGCCTCATTATCCTTTCAGCATATATATTAAATAGGAAAGGAGACAGAATGCATCCTTGCCGCACTCCTTCCTTATCCTGAATCTGTCAGTATCTCCATATTCAGTCCTTATCACCGCTATCTGATCTTCATACAAACCCCTAAGAAGTTGATACAGACAAGAAACAATGTCTCATGTAGCAGCTATAAACTAGGCATTAGTTTTCATAATTTTAATGTGCCTCTGAAATGTGTGTATAGCCAGACAGCTGCTGCCACACCATTCCCACAAATATTGAATATTTTCAATAAACGAATATTGATTGAGCCTGTCAATTGTCCATTGTTTTTAAAGCAGCTGCATGGGACCATGGCCATGACAGGACAGACCTATTTATATTTCTATAACAATCCTACACACCTACCACTAATTTTCTATAAGACATACTTCTACAGCAATCCTACGCACCTACCACTATAGTCTCCTTACATCCCTTCCCACAGCCTGTGATCTTCGGGCATGGGTTGAACGACGATGCAAAACTGTAATGGGCGCTGCATTCCATGCTGCTGCTCCAAGTAATGGAACCAACTACTGTTGTTTCTCCAAAGCTCAAACCATTTCGTCTTCCTCCAAGATACACCACAAATCTCGTTATTTGTCACTGGTTTTCAGTGTCTTTCACACATCTAAATATCTTACTGGATTTCACCAGGCAATTGACTAACTGTGCCGCATATTCGCATTTCCATTTTTCATGTGACCTTGTGTGTGTACAAATTTAATAATAAGAATAATATAACAATTACATACATACATGTAATTAATGTAATTAATTAATTAGTCCATATAACCTAACATTGTTTACATTTTTTACAGTCATCCTGCAATATTACAGTAAGTCATCAATACTCATACAGCAAAATTTAACAATAGGAGTATGCCAATCAGTCAAAAATAAAGACACTCACCTGATATTCCTTTTCCATCATTGTTAGCTTCTCTGTTATAGTGTCAATGGTGTTTTTGTGCTAAAACAGTTTAAATATATCAAGTAAAATAAAGAGTATAATATATACAATTGTTTATGTATCTATACTTGACTGCTTGTTTTGACTTTCCTCTTTTGTCTCATTAACCTGTTATTCAAGAATCTAGAAAGTGAACTTTTCTGTCAAATAGTATTTTTTCCTGAAGAATTATGGTAATCAGTCATACATCAAGCAAATATCTTTCTCACAAAACTATAATTTTGCAATTAATAAACTCATCTGAGCTATTTAACAGTGATAGATTTGGTAATATTATTTTTTCTCTTGGTATTATTACACTTAGAAACTTCGATAGATTGACCTAGAAACATGGTCATTGATCTAACAGCTGAAGTCGCACATATGCTTTCATATCCATACATTCTGAAAACAATGCAGTGCAAGCTATAAATATTTAATATTATTTGGATGATTCATGATAAGATTTTACACTGAAACCTCATTACATTTATGCCTATGGGAGCCATGGCAAGTACAATGTTATAAAAGAATCAGGTTGTCAAAGAGTTCATAATGAACAGCTGAATTAAATGTGTAATCCAGGTCCCTAACTTTGTTCTATACATGCTAAAATGATGCAATTTATACACAGGTATTAGAGATACAATGCATCTACTGGTACTAACAGTCTTCAGTTCAAGTTTCAAGGTTGTTGTAACCTCATCCATTTGATTTCTGACAGAATTTCCATTCCAGCTGTCAGCTTGTAACTTTGTGTTAGCTTTGAGGACTTTGTCTTTGAGTTGATCAATTTCTGTTCTATTGTCCTTCAGAACAACTTTCTGATGTTTAAGCACTTCATCCAAGTCTTTGTTAACCTTTATAACATCCCTAACTATACAAAAAAATGTATTATAATATCGTAATGGACAAGCTTTTATTTAAAACTAAGCAATAAGCTGTCCTAAGTGTATTTCATCTTAAGTGTTTTGCACTTTACAACTACAGAATTCTGTTCTCTGACTGCAACTCATATTTAACTTTGTGCAGCTATTGCTCATTTCCTGTAAAACAGCAATTCTTGAACCTTTTACCAAAACCCAGAGAGCTGTGAAGTTACTTCAATATCAATGAGTCAACAAGCTTTTCACATTAATTAGGAATGACAACAGTAAGCCACATTTACACATGAAGTGTTAGAATAGTAAAAAAATTATTTATGAAAGCATTATGAACAGCTGTTTTACTCCTTTGACACCACTGAACATCATATCAGTTACTGTGACTGTAATGTACAGTATTTATATGATCAGCTAAAATCATCAGTGATTTTAACTTGTACTGAACGGTATTTATTAATTAGCAACACCCATCAGTTTATACACAACAAGGTATTTATTTATAATGGTTATAACTGTGAAATATTATTAATGATGGGTTCACAGCATACCACTTGAAGTAAGTTTTCCTTGCTCCTCTTCTAGAGCAGAGACTTTACGGCAAATGCGTTGGAAACGATTATCAAGCTCGGTTAACTGCTTGAAGCTGTTCTCCAGGCTGCCATTCTGTTGCTGAATCTTTCTCTCCTGATCACGATTATGCTTCTCTAGTGAGTATTTTGAGAACTACAACATAGTCACATCAATAAAGAGCTAAGATTAAATTCTAAAGGTAATATACAGATGTAAGAAAGAAGTTTCCAAAAAGTCTTGATGCTTAATATATTAATCAGCAGCAATGAGTATACTAAACCAGCCAGTTTTGGTTTTCAGTATTTGCCTTTTTCAAATATAGTTCAACAAGTAGTATTAAGTCTGGACTTAGCTCTCTCACATTATCATATCATTCTTACTCAGCAGCTTCTCGTTACAGCTTGTTGTCTTTTATACACCAATTGCCATCATCAGACATTAAGATCATAACATTATTTACAGTGCCTCCAATAAGTGCTTTTAGCGGCATGGTACACTTGGTACAGACACACATGATAACTCACTAACTGCACCTCAGATTGACATATTTATCTGACTTTGTGCACTCTGAAAATGTTCACACTATAACTAATAATAATCTACATTTTCTGAAGCTACTAAATTTGGTTTTGTATACATTCTGTATCGTGAAGAACAGTAACAGTGTGTCATCTAAAATCACCTGCAAGTTTCTTATGTCATCTCGTAGTGTTTTCACCTCTTTCTCAGCTGTTTCCAATGCCAGGCTCTGTCTGGCACAATATTCCTCAGCATCACTGATACGGGACTCATAACTTTTTCTCATATCCAACAACTTCACCTCCAGTTCCTCTTCTACCGATTTCACTTTCAACAGAGCATTCTCCTGTAACAACAGAACCATTTACAAAGTAGTAATAGCAACAGAATATTAGTCAAATAATTCCTCATTACAAACCTTTGGAAGCTCTAGGTATTTGTCTAAACGTTCTACAAACTGTGTGACACAGAGCTGAACTAATTTGGAAGGTAGCATTCTTGCAGAAACCCATTTGATTTGGTTGAGCAATAGGCCTAATCAGTTGTGCAAATAGAAACAAAAGGACTATTGGCACTCTTTTACTGGAAAGCTCGGTTACTCACGTAGCAACTTTCCAATTGATGTTTTTCTTTAACAAGATTGTTTATTTTCTCTTCATTTTCTCTGTCAGTGACCTGAAAATGTAACATAGAAGACCACACTACAAGACAGTAAGAGTCTTCAATCAGACATATGATCCTGTTCTTTGTTAACGTAGAACTAAAAACAGCAATCAACAGCCAGTCTTCCTTGATTTTCAGTGTTGTTTTTCTTATGACTATGTACAACATGTCCTTGATTTCACTTTGCTGACCAAATAAACAACTAAGGGGTTTCCACCTGAAGACACCAAACTACTGGGTCACATGCAGTTCCAGGTTGAGATTTATGAGGCAGAGTGGAGGACAGATGCAGCACTATGGTAATTGGAATTGTGACAACGAGGAAAGTCTGGCAAGGTAAGAATGCCAAGGCTGAGTCAGACTTGTTGAAAAGCATGGCCATCCAGTCTTGAGTGAAGGGTTGGGCATAATATTATAGTGTGTAAGATAGGTAAAATGTGCAAGATTTGGATATCAAAGGGGCTGATTGTGGGCTATTGGATAAATTGATAAAAAAATGTGATTTGATAAAGCTATACACTTGTATTTACTTACTCTTCTGAGTCTAAGCTCTTCAACAGTTTCAAACAAGTGGCTGAGAAATTTCAATGACTCTGCACTGTCCCAAAGCTGAAGTAACTGCAGCTTTCCTGAACTATCTGTGAACTGGTGACCATCACCTACAAGTAAGTACAAATTATTGCTAACAGTTAAAATTCCTTGGAGATACATGAATTTTTCAGTTAAAACACAACAGAACTAAAAGAAAGAACATGGTTCCTTGCTGTTCCAGAGTAGGCCTAAACACAACGCTCCAATCTAACCATCCACTATAGCCACTTGACTGTCTAGCTGCCTGACTCTTACATTTTCTTGACCTAGAGCGAAACCTGACCTAACCTGCTCATTGATTTGAGCACCTGTGAATAAGCTGATTCCCACGACTTAGCCTTCTTTGGGTGCTATAGAAATCTCAAGATTATAATCCTCTACTTGTTGTTTATCTTTCAAGTTCACCATGATTTATTGATTTCCAACATAACCAAACTTCTCAATTGCTAACTAACGAATGCCTGTTGATAGCCAACAGGCACTGCATGCCCGACTTGAAGGAAAGAGATATGAAGGAAGACGAACGCTTCGAAGGAGACACAATAACAAAATTCGCATAACACTTCAATGTGGCATTGTTGATCTGACCATCTCTTACAATGTAAGCAATGGACTTGTCAGACGACCGAAGTGTAAAGGTCGATCCTTATCAATTCCAGTCAAATGGTTTTCACCTGAAATGATGATGTTGATCTAAACCATTATGCTGACAAGTATGTAATATAATTATGGCGTCTGAATTCGTCGTCTACACTTGTGTGGACAGATTGTGATAAAGACAACTGAAATGAGACAATTTCTTTAACGTCCGCTCATTACAACGCACAGTAAGTACCTTGGCCACTTAAACATAAGCTTCAATGCGTGGAAAATCATGAAACAACCAAACCAATCTTGTCCAGACACAATATAATCTTGTTTACACTAACCCCACTGTGAATTGGCCGCCATTGATAACGATGACATGACATCACATGACATTCGTCATTGAGCAATATGGCCTGAATGACGTTACTACGCACTCTCGTCGCCAAGTGCCCTACTAACACGCTCAGACACCTAACAGTAATAATAAAATTCATCTGATATAGTAAACATGAATTTAAAATTACTGCATTAATATTTAATCAAGCCTTACTTTTCATTACTCTAATTAACGCTATTTTTAAGCACTTTATAGTTTAAATTGTTGCGTCGATGGCACTAAGATGGCGGCCGTGCTACGTGTTATCATAACCGATGAGCGACATCCTCTTCATAGAATCCGGTAGAGGCTGGGGGCGACGACGGGCAAACGAATGTCTTGTAATGATTTCTGTTTAATTAAAGCGCGTTAATTACGATAAATCTGGTCTTCTCGTTCGGTATTTGCGATAGAAGACGATGCCCGTCTTAATTCTGGAACGAATTCCGCTGCCGAGTCTTCGGACTTACGCCACCCTGAGTGTCCTGTTGATTGCGTGTGCCGTCGTCTACGTTTACCATCTCCTGCTGTCGTCGAATGACGACGACGATCACACTGGTGCAAATGTATCGCTTCTACAGCGCCTCGAATACAACAGCAATCTTTCGCTGAACGGGTCCTTACGGGATAGAGCCTACATCATCGCATATACTTTTACGCAGGAACCATGGTGTCTTGTGGTAGGTAAAACCGTAGTTTACGCTGCTAAATTATTTTATAGTGTGAATTTAAAATGGAAGCCCGATTGATGAAAATAATTGTTTGCCTAAATAGACGGGCAAGCTTATAGTATCGGGGGCTTAAGGATATAGTGCGTAAGTGTCTGTTAGGGTGAGTGTTACGCGTCGTTAGGGTCAGGGTTAGGGTTAGTGTCGTGCATTGCTAAACCTGGTACCGTCCGGTGTTCGTGCAGCATGCCCAAAGATACTGTATAATCCTTCAGCCCACGATACTATAAGTTTGCCAATCGAAATTGGATTGATGAAACTAATTCTCTGCGTAAATCGAAGCTGGATTGATGGGAATAATTGTTTCCGTAAATAGAAACTGGATTGATAAAACTACGTCTTTGCTTCAATGAAAGCTGGAACGATGAAGTTTGTTTTGCTCTGTTAGAAGAGGGATTGACGAAAAAATTCCTGCCTAAATGGAAGTTGGATTGATGAAAACATTCCTGCCTAAATGGAAGTTGGATTAATGACGATAATTTTTGCTTAAACAGAAGTTCGATTGATTAAATAATTGTTTGCTGAAATGGAAGCTGGATTGATAATAGTTATCATGGACATTTGTAGTTATCATGGACATTTGTCCTGATGTTGAAGCCTTGGTTTGGCTGGTACTTACCAACGTCAAGTTTGGCATTGAAAACATTAAAATAATGTAGAGATGTAAACTACTGGATAACCCTTGTGGTAAATATCATTACTGTTAACATAGATGTTCTAATAACAAGATTAGCAATATATTAGAAGTTACCGCAGTCTGGTGATCTGTGGTCTAAAAGTTAAGAGCATTCAAAATCATGTTCAACTCTTAATTTGTCCTGATGTTGAAGCCTTGGTTTGGCTGGTAAGATTCAAGTTCAGCTCTTGTGTTGTTGATCACATACGAAATTTGACCGCCCCAGACAGGGAAGGAATAGAGCGCTGCAACATCCGCACGGTGTTGCTTCTATACTGATCGGAGGATTTCATAAGTTAATTTTAGCATTTCTTTATCATGAGAATATTTACACATGTTAAGTTTCTTATTTATTACGGGCATAGCAATAGAATCTTTTGAGCATTGTCTGATTGGTAGGGGTCTACACAAATTCCTTAAACCTGATTCCCTGAAAGTGCAAATTTTCCCCAAAACAATATTTCTACCAAACGTTCAAAGCCTTAAAACTAGCATGGACCAGTTGGCCAATATCTTAAATAGTATATTTGAAAACATCTTGAAAAGTTGGATTTGCACTTGTTGTTTTAAATTAGAAAATAAGCTTTCAGGATCAGGGAGATTTATATTTCAGGAATTGAGGTTTCGGCAATTTGCTGCACAGTACACACCCCATAAATACTTATTTAAGTACTTAATATTAACTGAAGAGACTTGATGAAAGTCAGAAAACATCAAAAATTGGACTTATATTCTGTTGAATTAGACTGAAAATGATGAATAATTTGGTGAAACCTGCAGTTTTATCACACATTATAAAAGAGTGACAAAGTACTAAAGTGTGCGTCTCTGCATAAAAGGTTACTGGTCACAAAATGTTAAAGTTAAAGTGTAGCTTAAATTTTGCTGCTGTCTGGTATAAATTAAATTTGATTTTTTACAGGCAAAATTAGTCACCTAGTGTGATCTTTAATGTGAGGCCTTTTGAGTGATAGGCTACTCTATGTGAAAATTATGCACAAACCTGTTTCAGACATATTTCATGCATTACAACCTTCTGAACCATTTCTTGCCTATTGATTTCTTTGACTTTTGCTTGGTTTTGTCAAGCACAATGACTTATTAATAATATTTTAATGATTTAAAGATATGTGATGGTTGTGGCTAAGCATTTATGTAAGTTTTGATATGGAAAAGGCTTATTCAGAATCGAGTCTAATTACTTTTATAGCATCATTATCTTAATGCACATAGCATCAGCTATGGTTGCTTCAAGTGAAGTATTGTCAAAAGCACAGTCACTGGTGAAGCTTGGTCTACATCCAATATGTCATGGAAATTTTAATATTAAGTAAGTATATTGTTGATTAAACCAATTGCATATCTGCACTCTGTTGTACATACATTCTCAATAGTACAATCACTGGTGAGACTATGAATAAATCCAATATGTCATGGAAATTATAATATTCTAAGTAAGTAGTATATTCTTTATTAGAAACGCGTATCTGTCTGCTGTACATGCATCTCAATATTAAACAAACAACTGTCTATATGAATATAATAAATTTGCAGACTCTTGTCAACATGGCTTATTGCTGCCTGATACTGGTGGGAAAACTGATACAAAAGATTGTATTTGGTCAACTTCGAGTTGTGGAACATCAGGTATTGACTTGACTTACTTGAAGGATATTTGGATTTATATGAAAACTGATGTTTGTGGATTGTGAGTGCTAATCTATGACCTGGTTTAATCACTTGTCTTTCATTTCCTTATTAATGTTGTAAACTGCACGGATAACACCTTTACACACAATTTAATAGCCTAAGTTTGCACAGAAAATGAATCTTTCTGTATATTGTCTTATTTGGGCGTTAAATTAGAACGTAATGTGTAAATTTCTGAATTGTATTTGACTTAAAGTGAGACATTTTAGGAGTAGTGAAAGCCTATTGAATGACAAAATGTGATCCTATAAATACTGTCCAACCTTTGTAGTAGGCCTACTACTCTATGGAGTCATGTGCAGCCTAGTGAATGACAAAATGTGATCCTAGATACTCTCAACCTTTGTAATACTATATAGGGTCATGTGCAGTGCCTTGTTATAACAAAGTTTCATTATAACAAACTTGCTTTGTATATACTTAATGAAACCTTAGCATCTGTGATTTGGATTGTGTTATATCATATGAGAAGATTCTGGTTTATGTGTAGCGTGTACTAATGTTTATCCATATAACTGGGCTTCTTAGGAGCCTTTTAAAGGAAATTCTTACAAAAATAATTTTGTATAATTTGAGCTGTTACTGAGCATATGCTAACACTGGGTGCTTATTGTATTAAAACATTTATATAGCACTGTAGTAGGGTGAACCATTCAGAGGCACTCCCAGTGCGTAAGGCCAAGAGAGAAGAAATAGGTTTTGAGAAAAGCAAAGGAGGAGGAAGGGTTACCAGCTAAAATTTCAGAGTGAGTAGATGGAGACAGTACATTCCAAAGAGAGGGAGCAATTGAAGTACAGGACCGGACCTGAGCCGTAGCTGTTCTAGCGTGAGGAACTAGACGATCAAGTCTGTTTGAAGAGTGGAGTGGACGATGCGAAGAGGCTGAAAGAGGCCAGAGCTATTTCATCTTAGCTAGATATTTTGGGGCAAGACGCCATTGTTCCTTGAAGACCAGGCTTCAAAAATTACTTCTTCGGTGGCCCGCGGTGATGATTTGAGATGACTTTTTCGGTTTGAATGGACAGCACTTAATGCTTGCAGAGGGAGGAAGCCAGTGCAGTTGTTCAAACATGAAGGTAGAAATGTGATGAGTAATGCTTGGTAGGTGCAGTTGCTATTAATCTGGTGGCCGCATTTAGGACCGACTGCAGCTCTAGGTGAAAGACAATCCTTGGGAAGACCAATGAGAAGGGCATTATAATACTTACTCAATTCGGGAACATATGAAAGCGTGAATGAGCTTAACGATATATATGATTTTTTTGTATGTTGCAGCACATTAAGGACAAGTTCTGGAACTTTGTTTTCTATAAGTTTATCTTCATTTTTGGAGTGCTAAATGTCCAAGAGATGGATGAAATCATTCTGTGGTGCTCATGGTTTTCAGTCCTGGGATTCTTGCACATTTTAGCACAACTCTGCAAAGATCGATTTGAATATGTGAGTAATAAACATCTTTTGTCATCATGAATCATCACAGCTTTTGTCATGATGTTCTTTTTCATAGTCATCATTGTGTCTTTGCTGCTGCCTTTATCACCACTACCATCATCATGGAACTATAGGTATGATGGTGATAGCCAGAGTGAAGTTAACTGACATTGAGCTCAGTTAATACATGGTCTGTGCTTGGAATACCAGGCTATCTGGGCCAATGCATTCCTCTATGCTTTACCTTGTCAGTACATGGATGCCAAGGCAAGGAGGAGGGTTATTTATTTGATTGTTGTGACTAGGTTGGTGCTTAAGCCAGAAGCTCCTTCAAAGTCCAGAACCACACTTCTGAGAGCAAAAGGAGGTGTATAAATGTCGGTTACCATCACATCAAACTGTTTTGTCTCCGTATCATCAGCAATTCAGCATCATCATCTTCACCACCAACTCCTGATATCATTACTCCATTGCTACCATAGTTAATACTGTTATATTTCACTGGCTGTTTCCTTTTGAAGTTGATTATATTTAATTGTGAAATGTTGTTTACTCGATAGTTCTCATCGTCCCCTGCTACACCTGCCACAACACACTTTAAAGTTCTTCTTCTCCTATCAGTGATTCACATGACATGTCTGACACTGCTTGGAATTGCCATCCTAGTGGGCTACTTCTATACTGGAGTCAACACGTTTGCATTCATGGCTGCTGAGGTGCGTTGAAAATTAACTGCTCTGCTCTGTTGGTGGCTGTCATTTTTTCTGTCTGCCTGGAAGTTTCTTCTCTCTCCCTCTATTTTCTGTCTGTCTGTCTCTGTCTGTCTTCTGTTCTCTGATGCTTTTGAGGTTTTTTAGAATCAGCTGTTGTGATCTTTTGGAAGCTGTCATTCTTTTTTCTGCCTGGCTGGTAGTTTCTTTCTGTCTGTCTGTCTATCTCTGTCTGTCTATGTCTCTGTCTGTCTTTCTTTCTCTCTCTGTCTCTCTCTGTCTGTCTATATCTGTCTGTCTCTGTCTCCATCTCTAACTCTCTGTTTATCTCTCTGCTTATCTCTCTGCTTATCTGTCTCTGTTACTTCTCTTTTCTGATGCTTTTGCTGTGATTGTACTAATTGTTTTTATGTAAGTCTATGTGGCTGTTTTCCGTTTGCCTGATAGTTTCTACTCTGGAGCTGTCTCTGTATTTTCTTGTGCTTTTTCATTTTTCTATCTTTACTAGACCTTCTGTTGATAAAAAAATTGTCAATGTGTTGTACGGTTTGGTCATAAATATATGTAACAGATTTTGCAGATCAATTCTCTGGAGGTGCTCAGATATTCTTTTCATTAAACTATGACCTATTTCTGATTCATTTTGAAGGATATGTGTACATGATTATTATTTCTTTCTTCTCTTGCTGCTTTACTTATCTTCCTCTCTTAAATGTATGTCTGCATTGTCTGTCATTTCCATTCTGTTTAGAAGAATTGTCTTGTTGAAGTATCATATTTTGGTATATTAATGATTTTCAGTGCCTTCTTCTGATAATCAAGACACTCTACGTTATTGTGAGGTTAGTAAAAACAAATTGATTTATGCTTTCACAGAACAGTTTCTTGAGATTGGAAGTTTCAGATGCTGTCTGTAAAACTTATTGTGCTGCTGACTTTGTAGTCCTTTTTCTCATGATCTTGTTAAGAATGAACTTATGTTAATGCAAGTCCCACAAAGGTAAGGTAGTGTAACTACTTATTTTTTCTTCTTCTCTGTCAATAGTGGTTACTCTGGAATTAATTCATTCATCCATTCCGAGAATTTATATAGCGCCTCTTCAAGATACCTACTCAGAGGCGCTCCCAGCCCAGTCACAACTAAAAAGTGTGATTTGAGGGACTCGTAGAAAGCAGGCAAGTATAACTGAGGTATCAATCGCAAGTCTAGTGGGAGGCCATTCCAGATGGATGGACCCACAATCGAAAAGGCTTGATGCTGTCTAATAGAATTATAGTGTTTGTGCGTATCCTGTGCACTAACTCTGATAGCTGGACTACAGTTTCTTATGTGTCTGTATGGCTTGACAAACAGCTGTCAGTTTCAGGTGCAGTAGGATTCATCCCTGGACAAGCAGACACCACACCACCCTTTCCACAGGAAAATTAAGAGGCACGGAGATAGTTAATATGAAGTAAAGTTGCATGTCCTATTTTTAGAAGCTCGGTAGGGGAATATGTGACAAAATGTAAGGAAACTGTACAGAACCAAACAGTTTATTCGTTTGGGCAGCAACAATTGTGACACTTAGTTTTCCATCTGTTTGTTAAGTTCTGCAGATGAGTTGTGTTGTGATGCAGGTATGGCATCCATTTGTGGGATATCACTCATGAAGGTGTCTGGGAGAATCGGGCCATCTACGTCTACTATTCAGATTTGATCTTTGAAATGTCAGCATTGTCAGTAGATTTTTGCCATCATCTACACATGTTGGTATGAAATCTTTATACGTTTTCAGAAAGCCTTTATCATGCCTTCCAAATATAATTCACACAAGTACTGTGTATGATATTCTTGTAGTTTTTGTGTACAATACCAAATATAGATGCCTTATAATTTAATATTTCAAACATTCCTGTAGATGATAGCATGGATGTTGACTCGACATGTAAACAATCCCAAGTACACATATGATACAGGTATTCATGCTTTACATACTCTGGAGCCCCATTATAATGAAAGTGGTTATGTTGTCAGGTAGACCAGTATCTTCTTACACTGTAGTATAGATTCTAGTATAATAATGTAGTTGGGATCATGGATCGTAAAGCTGAATCGCCTTTAGAATATGATGTAGTTATAATTTAGTGTTGTAATATTATGCTTTATTATGGCTCCCAAAGGTAGCAATATAAGAAGTTTCCAGTGTAATGGTTTGTAAGATGATACAGTATTTAGTTATGCAACTGTTTGAAACGTTTAAATACACTAGTACTCTCTCAGTGGTTGCTCCATATCCACTTGTAAGAAAACAAGTTTGTTATGAGGAGTCCAACTGCAGTCAATGGCTGGCTGGCGGTCTATTTACAATGCTAGTTTATTATGACGCAGTTCAGATGTCATGAGAGTTTGAGCACCTGCCAGAATTACCCCGTTATCAGCGAGTTGTGCAGAAGGAAGTTGTTTTCAAAGCAAATTTTTAAGGTCTGTGGTCCAATGAAAGAGAGTGAGTGACTCACTGACTCTGCTGAATGTTGTTTATGAATGTAAAAAGACAAACAAACTTGTATATCTATGAAGGGATCATGAAGGTGTTTTTGTATAGATTATATTGTATAAATGTTTTCACAAGACCTAGCTTACACACGTGGAGAGTTTGGAACATGAATTGTTAGAAAAGCTTATTTATACTGTAACTGTTAAAACAATGACAATTAAAAAATCACTTGTTTTTACAGCTGGCTGTATTGTAGTTATTTGTTATAAATACTGGATTTGGTTTAGAGGTAATAAAGCAACAAAGCTTATTACAGCTGTTAAAACAATGACAATTAAAAAATGACTTGTTTTTACGGCTGGCTTTATTTTGGTAATGTATTAGTGATTACTGTTACATTTGGGTTTGCTTCTATAACCAGTGATAAAGGTAGACACCAACATGGCAACAGAGATACAAATATGTTAAAATCTAATTTCTTTTCTGGCAGGAATTGGAACCCGATATTATTTAGGGACATACATAATGTGACTGTAAGCCTTTTGCTGTATTGCCGCTTTTAAGTCAAAAGCAATTTGATGATGGGACCATGTGTGATGTTTGATTTCAGTTATGGGGTAACATATTTCTCAGCATGGCTAGTCTGGTCATCTGTATGCAACTGCGTTACCTCTTCCACGAGTTTCAGCGGCGAATTAAACGACACAAGAACTACTGCTATGTTGTCAAGAGTGTGGAGGCCAAGTAATATGCTGTTATCATTTCTTGATTAGAACTTGCCTATTTATTTAAAAATTTGCCAATTTGTGTGATGATGTGCTGTTTATTTATGAATCTAACTCAGAAGATTTATTGCTAATTTATGTAATGGACGACTGGTTGTTTCCAACTTTTATTTTACGTTTCTTATTTATGATGTGATATTTATCACACACGCACACATATGTGTGTATATATAGATATGTGTATATATGTATTTGTATATATGTTTGAGATTTGTATATATATATGTATGTGTATATATATGTATGTCTCTGAATGTTTTTATAGCACCTTTTGATAATGAGATGTAAATAACTAAAATTGCAAAGGACTAATTGTATAATGTGGTACATTGTTTGAGGTGTGTGTATGTTTGTGCTGTGCTGATGCAGGTTTTTAGTATGTAGCTGGATTATTCTGGGTGTAGCATTTTTGCGAGAAAGCCAGTGTGCTGAATGCAGCTTCTGTTTTTAACTATGCTCAGGTTTCCGATGGCATTGCCGGAGGAGCTGCAGAGAAATAATGACGACTGTGCCATCTGCTGGGAAAAAATGGATACAGCAAGGAAACTTCCTTGCGGACATATGTTTCATAAGTAGGTCTCATTATTCACTGTCCTGATCACTTTTTAGGCCTATATTACAACAGTTTTTCAGTTATGAAAAAGGTTAGATGATGTCATTTGAGGAAGGCTGTCTCCTCAGCCTGACCTCCCGGATTCTGACCTGGCAGCTATTGTGTCCTTGATTTGATATATAGCACCGGTGAATAAACTGGTCTCCCTGATTCAGCTTTTGTGTGACGCTGAGAAATTTTTAAGATTTACATTATGTCACTTATTTGAACATGTACTAGAGACCTGCTAGCCCTGTAAGGTTGACTCAGCCTTCAACTTGCTAGGGGGCGATAGTAATATGGGCAGTAGGACAGATGGATGCCTTACAGGCTGCCATACAGTTAAATTCAACTCCTGTTAAACTTGTTATCATCTGTTACTACTCTTATCATGTAATCTTACTGCGTACTTGTCACTTTGAATTAATATACGAATAATATAAATTGACCGTATGCATAACTGTTGCACTCCACAATAATGTCTGATAACACTTGGCCAGTGGTTTTGATCAACTTTTTATTTTTTTATTTTTGTGATTTGTGATTTTGTGATTTAATACTATATCCGATGTTCCCGCAGTGCGTTTGCAGGTGGTTCAATAAAGCACATACTTACTTACTTACTTAATTGTGACATGTTTGTTCTGTTGTTTCAGTGCTTGTCTTAGATCGTGGCTCGAGCAGGACACCTCTTGTCCAACATGTAGAATTTCGCTGAGCGATCTCAATAATCGGTTACCAAGAAACACTACAGCACCGTTGCCTGGCAACACTCACGCTGTGCCTTCTACCGTACACGTACATGAACGACCACCTAATCGAAGAACCAATCATTTTCATTTCGATGGTAAATTGGTTTGTTGTGTATTTTGAAAAATTAACAATTCATTATAGGAGACTAGCTGCATGCCTTCTGTTATGTTCAGCTTTACTGCCTAGGATGCATGTAATAAAGCATTTCTTATGGTCAGTAAATAATTTTTCATATGATGTTATTAAGGTAGCATTAGAAAGGTTTTTTTTAAAAAATGTTAGGAATTTTAATTGATTGTGTGATTTTTCGTTGATTGTTTAAATCTAGGCTCACGCTATGTCAGCTGGTGGCCAACGCTGTCCGTTGAAGTAACCCACATGCTGCTGGGTGATGCCATTCAAGCACAACGAACTCAGACATCGCAGTTCGATAACATGGTTTGTCTCACTTTATCGCACTACATAATACATATACACAAAATCTTACCTTATGTGCGTGTTTGAGTGCATGTTTGTCTTTGTGCTTGTATGTGTCAGCATGTGAAAGTGTCAGTGTATGTAAGATATCAAACTACTTGGTAATACATCTTGAAGTACCTCTCTAATGTACTGCACATGTAGCTGTGTAACTGATTTAGACTAGTTCTGTTTAAAGAGGTTGAAAGTGAGGTAAACATCAGTTATGATAAACCTATGCCGAAGGTTGTGATGCTACAGTTATAATTATACTTTATCTCGTATAATTATGCTTTATTTCTTATAATTATACTTTATCTCTTGTTACCTGGGCTTCCGAGTAACCTGGTTTGAGATAATTTAAAGTTTGCATTATATTGCGTCTTAATGTACATGGATTCTACAGTACTTGATTGTGCTTTTTGTTTCTAGGCACGGCAAGTGAGAGAGGTTTTTCCTGACATGCCAATGTCTATTATTCTTGAAGACTTGAGAGCTACGAGGTCAGTGGAACTGACCATTGAGAACATCGTAGATGGACGTGTTATAATACCTCCAGTGAGTAACTCCAATGATGAATTCATCTGTTACAAAGATATTGTCATTAGTCTTTCTGAATAATTGAACATTACTAGAGATTTGATTTGTGCATGTTGTAAACCTTGTAAAGCTATGTTGTAAAGCTGAGACATGTTCAAGTTGAATGCTGAATGAAGTAAAAATGGTACAAAGCTTGATATTGCTAAGGGCTAGTTGTTTGCTTTTTAATGGGTAAATGCTGAGACTGTGACTGTATGCATGCATTACTAATGACTATAAAACTTAAGCTCAATTTGGTGACTGAATAGATTTGGTTAAAGGTACAGGTATTACTAGTTTCCATGCCTGTATAGAAAATCCTTGTAGTCCTAGAGTTAAAAGATCTTTCGGATGAGCTACAAACACAATGATTGCAGTCCTACAGTAGGATACTTTTGTAACCTGTGATAACAGTCCTACAATAGGATATTCTTTCCTAACCAATGATAGCAGTCCCACAATTCAATATCTTTTCTAACCAATGATGGTGGTCCAAAACAACAAAGTAACTATTTCAGCCTATGATGGTAGTCCCACAACAGCATAACTTTTTAACTATCAAGCAGTTGAAAGAATGGAGAGTACATTTTCACTTGCTGTTCTTCCAAGAATCATATCCACTTACCTTACATCATATGTAATCAGGTCAGCAGTGACTTCAGTGAAATGTAATTTTGTATTTTTAAGGGGTTCGCTTCAATCGCTAATGATGAATTTGCAAATGCTGAGCCAAATGTGGAAGATGAGTCCGCTTCACCTGTGCCAGAAAACATGGCTTTGTTTGACAATCAGCCGATTAGCCATGAAGCTGGTCTCCTGAGAAGCTCTCCTCCGTCCTATGAACCACATCGACCTGCAAATGACGATGACTGTGCTCTTCCGTCACACACTGATGACACTGTGTGAGTAAAATTCTCTGCTCAATTTAGAATTGTTTATTAATTTTTTCTGTCTATAAAGCACTGTCGTTGACTGATAAAACATCGGCTGATGGTGCTAATGAATTGTTTTAAAGAGGTAAGGAGTTCTTTAAGGTCCCCACATGCTGACTAGCTCATAGGAGGTTTGAACATGTACACTCCTTATGACTCGAGTGATTAACTCGTGAATGACGGTAATTACTGCATTATTACTCCTCATTAAACGAGTGCACAAACTAATTAACAACAAAATGCTGACTGCTGAGATTGTAACTTTCAGTACAAAACAGAATACTGTTAAACCACAGGAAGTGCTGTGTCTTCTGGCATTAGCTTGAGTTATTAATATTTGTGTTTGGGATTGGATCTTTGTCTGAAGTGATTAAAAATAGTTGTACTGAAATTATGGTTAAAAGGTAATGAATGTATGATTTAGGGTTAGAACGAATCTTGATCCGTAAATCGGTTTTCACCGGATTTTGCGTAGACCGATTAATTGGTATCTATGCAACCCTGGACTACTGATACAAATACCAAAAGAAGTAATATATTTGACCAAAAACAATTCTCTTTTTCATTAATAAAAATAAAAATAGTAACCTGTTTTGGCGACCTCATGCAGTTTTATTTAATTCTTTAGCATTGAAAATTCGCGCAAAATAATAAAATATGAGTCAACGCATCAACAAAACTGGCAGACTTTTTTCTTAAGCATATCTTTTTTCTTAAAACATATAACATTAAAAGACGTATAAAATTGTAAAAATGACTAAATTAGTACAGAACCAAATAAAAATAAATATTGCTGATTAATCAGATCGAATCCAGAATCGGCAAAAAAGCAGGCCAAATATCTGGAATTGGAAATTGGCAAAATACTGCCGGTCTAACCGTAATATGATTTAATCTTCGATATTATGTCTTAAGCCTTGGATAAGTTTTTTTCATGTCCATGTTGTTGCAGTCTTTAATCATCAAGTTGAGGTGCATTAATTAACTGTCTGATCTGTTTTCTGTCAGTGATGGCTTGCAATCTGGGAGTGGATTTCGCTTTTCGAAGTCGCCAGTTGAACGTGAAACAATGCTTGCATCACGCAAAGATAGCCTTTTAGACGAAGCAAGAAGGTAACCGCAACACCCGACCACCTGTGTTTTTAAATGTGACAAGTAAGATTAAGCTGATCAATGATTGTCAACTTAATGGGGGACAGCTGAGCATCGAATAAGTGGTCAGTTGGCAGATGACCCTTGAGCCACCTTTAAGGGTAATGCAGTGCTTTTAGATTTGATCTGTAGCTCAAATTCTTTATCTCAATTGTGATTATTCAAATCAAGAGTTTGACACACAGTGGTGGAGAAAACCATACAACAAGAACTAAAGTCTTGGCAAAATCAAATCACTTGCAAGTATAAGTTCCACTAATATCCCTTAAGTTATTAGATGTTTCTTCAACAGCTGCATAGACCAAATCTTGCAGGACTACCATACCATAGTTTTATCTTGCGACTGTAAAAATCAAGTTAGATTACTGATGCATGAAAGAGGCATTTGGTTTTTTGTTGCTTTTAGAAAATTTCTGGCCAAAGATCCGTCGAAAATGCAGAGCACAGCGGATGGCGCCACATCAGCTGCCCCTTCATCTTCTTCCCTCCATCACAGATTCCATCACAACTGAACGGAGGCAGAGGCAGCCATTCCTCCGATGGCACGTTCTTCCTCATCCTCCCTGCTGCTTTGGACTGCTGCTTATATTCGACTTAACGTCGTCACTTGGTCTGGCATTTTAACATGAAGTTAGATGTAGATGGGCATGCTGTTGCGTTTTGTTAGTCATTTGCTTTCATTGAGGTGCCATCGTTCAGTTCGCTTGGTACTGCCAAGCAGTTTGTAATTTTGTCAACGTTTCATTTCCTGCTTTTCTCTCTCTTCCTCTGCCTTTTCGACAGTTATAAGCATAAACAACCACAATCATTTACATTCTCTACCCTAACTTAACTGGACTGGATGTAATGACCAACGAATATAAGTCCGAGTGTAATGTGAGACATGTGCAGGAAAGAAAATAGTGGATTGTTGCGAAGGAAACATCTGTGAATAATGAGTTACCTGGTTTGAACAGCCAAAAGAAGGTTGTTACGTGGACGTCACCAGATTGAAAACCAGGAACCAGATTGATTGGATACTGATTTGTTTTGTTAATTTTTTCTTAAGAGATGTTTTCACAAAACCATATGACTTGGACCGATCATGAACTACTAGAAGCAACAGTGCAAACGAAACTAAAAAAATTAAAAAAGGAGAAAGATTGATCACATACGACTGCAAGGAAATATCACAGGAATACAGAGTAGAAATCAGGAATAGATTTGAAATATTGGAGAGGGATGAAGTCTGAAACAGAGGAGGTTGAGAACAATTTTGGGAAAAAGTTTGAAGTGATCTTAGAAACTGCGGAGAAATATATTCAGAAGAAAAGAAAAACTCAAACAACTCCTTGCCTCTCGAAAGAAGCTATAACATAGCCATGTATAAGGGAAGCAAAAGTGAAGAACATTTAGATATCATAAGAAAACTGAACATGCATTCCAAAAACAAGCGCGCATGGACAAAGAAAAACATCTAAATGAATTATGCAAGGAAATGGAGGAGGAGGGAAGAAAAGGAAGAACTAAAACTATGTTTTCAAAAGTGAGGGAAATAACGAGAAAAAACACACCAAAAATGGGGTCGCTGAAAGCAGGTGATGGACACATAATTGCGGATGAAGAAGGAATGAAGAAAAGATGGAAGGAATACACAGAAGAGTTGTACAACGAAGATAAAAGAGTAAAGGTAGAAAAAACAGATGTAACAGAGTATGAAAATGAACCGGAAATCATGGAAGCAGAGGTAGAATGGGCTATTAAACAATTGAAAGATAATAAGGCCCGGGTCAAGACGGGATACCAATAGAAATGGTAAAAGCTGGGGATGGCGTGATGACAAAGACAATAACAAAGATTTGTAATAACATATGGAAAACTGGAAAGTGGCCAGAAGATTGGAAAAGTTCAGTCTTTATCCCTTTATTTAAAAAAGGAGACGCAAAAGAGTGTGAAAATTACAGGACAATAGCAATGATATCACACATAAGCAAAATATTACTCAAAATAATACATAAAAGAATGGAGAGTACAATAGAGAGAGAGCTTCCTGATAGTCAAGCAGGATTTAGGAAATTTCGTGGAACACGTGATCATATTGCCAATATGAGGTGGATAATGGAGAGACAAAGGGAGTTTTGACAGAAAGTATACATATGCTTCATTGATTATAGCAAAGCGTTTGACTGCATTAATCATGAATTGATGTGGAAAACCTTGGGAGAAATGGGAATACCGAAACACTTGATTCAACTTCTTAGGGGTTTGTACGAAGATCAGATAGCGGTGATAAGGACTGAATATGGAGATACTGACAGATTCAGGATTAGGAAGGGAGTGCGGCAAGGATGCATTCTGTCTCCTTTCCTATTTAATATGTATGCTGAAAGGATAATGAGGCAGGCGGGAATGGATGAGGCTATGGAAGGAATAAAGATAGCGGGAAGAACAATAAACAATCTGAGATACGCTGACGATACAACACTATTGGCGGGTAAAAAACCGATTTGGTAGAACTAATAAGAAGGCTCAAGAGTGAAAGTGAGAAAGCAGGACTCTACTTCAATATAAAGAAGACAAAGATCATGACAACAGAGGAGGAGGACAGTTTTGTAGTAGATGGAGAGGAAATAGAAACGGTAACTAGCTTCACGTTTTTGGGATCAGTAATAGAAAAAGAGGGAAAGTGTGATATGGAAATAAATCGTAGAGTAGCGATAGGAAAAACTGCAATGAATGGTCTGGAAAAAATATGGAAGGACAAACATGTGAGTATAGACACGAAAAAAGATTGGTGAAGGCTCTGATCATACCAACAGTAACATACGGCAGTGAGACATGGACAATGACCAAGAAAATGAAAAAAAGATTAACGCATGCGAAATGTGGATATGGAGGAAGATGCAGAGAATATCATGGAAAGAGAAAAGGACCAACGATTGGGTGCGCATGAGTATCGGAATTGAGAATGAAGAGACACTACAACAAACAGTGCTAAGAGCAAAGTTGAGGTTCTTTGGTCATGTCATGCGATCAGATGGATTGGAAAAGGAAATGATGTTAGCATATGGAGAGGGAAGGAGAAAACAAGGACGACCAAGGAAAAGTGGATGGACGAGATATGAAACAACTGGAATGAATTTGGCAGAACTGAGAGATGCGACGGCGGACAGAAGGAAATGGAGAGGCTTGATCATGAAGGTCGCTAGAGTTCCAGGAACTGACAGCACAAGGTAACAAGGTAACCCTAACTTAACTGGACTGGATGTAATGACCAACGAATATAAGTCCGAGTGTAATGTGAGACATGTGAAAAGAAAATCTGATTGTTAAACATCTGTGTTAGTTACTTTTTTCTTTATTAGCTCATTGAAAACCAGCCAGTGATTGGATTGATTTGTTTTGTTAATTTTTTCTTTGTTTTTCACCTACCATATGATTGAGTTGTGAGGCACCAACCAAAAATTGTTCTCAGCACTTTGAATACTCTGTGATGACTTTCACGTAGTTGTCTCAAGTATTTTGGGTGCTGATGAAGTCTGCTCTTACAAGTTGAAATTTGAAAAAGTTTTTGGCTGCTGTCATTTTGTTTCTTACGTCGGAGGAATGTTTGTCAGAAATCTGCCTCTGTGTTGATAACAACAATGTATAAGTTGTGTGAGGACATTTAGCATCATGTTATGCATGTAACAGTCTGTAAATAGCTTAACAGCTCATTCAAGTAGCAAGCTATGGTTTGATGAACAGCAACTGAACACCTGTAACAAACTCTTTGTACATTGGACATGATACACCAAAAGCTGTTATGTAATGTTGTCTTTGGGAACCACATCAAGAACTAGTTATCACAAGACCTTGTTATGGTGAAGTCTTCGTATAACAGAATTAGAATTAGGATCCACTTCTTGATCTCATATCAGATTTCATGTTATATCGAAGCGTGTTATAACCAGTTTCAGTGTATGACCCTCTGATCATCTGGGTGCTTGAGAAATTTTGAAGTACAGCACTGGATGCTGTCTTGATTATACTTTACTGTTACTTACATTCACTAGCAGTCTGTGGAGGGTATTTCCAGTCTTGTGGAGGTTGCTCAGTATCATGCATGGACCTTGGCATTTACTTGGAGATGTAAATGGATGGTGTTGGTGGCAGTGATTGAAAGACTTGGTTGGGCACTGAGTGAAAGACTTTTATGGATGGTGGCTAAAGCTATGGATATAGAATATCATGAGTGAGAGATAGTTTAAACCAGTGTTGGTGAAGCTTCCCACTGTATGTGGCACCCTGCTGACATCTGGTATTTCTCTTCACGTTCTCAGGGCACGTATTTACCATCTTGCAGTGCTACATGTGCAAGACTAGCGTCTCTGCTAAATTGTAACGAAGTTGCCCACTTTCCATGTGTTTAAGACTTAGGTTCGTGCCAGATTTCCTTCATACTTGAGCTGAAAAATGATTATTCACCTAGTAATACCTTTTGGTGTTCTGAAGGCGTTTGTCGTTTTTGCAATTGTTACTATTTGTTGCCTAAATTTTCATTTAAGTAACCTTTAAATAACCAGTTGATCCTAAGAGCAGTTTTGACATATTTTATGGTTTAGTTGGATTTCTGTTGCTGTTGGGTTAAAACTATATTGACTTGAGTTCCAGTCCTGATCACGGCATAACGTCGTTTAGGGTGTGCGAAATAATTATCATCAACCCGACATTACAACAACTGTTGCAGTTTTCTGTTCTGGTTGCGTTGCAATTTTACCAAGGCTTAATTTTGTTTCATTTGCCAGATAACTGTCAGGTTTTAGTCCTCCGTTTAAAGTCATAAGCAGTGATTTCTTAATTTGAACGTGCAATTTAGTAACCTCTTAGTTGAAGGGTAAGTGGTAAGTTATTAGTTAAAAGTGGTAAGAAGTAATTTATTACTGGTAGTTAAAAGCAACATGCAGTAAGTGCTTAGCTAAGTGTTAAGCAGTAATTTCTTAATTAAAATAATAAGCAGTAACTTCTTAGTTAAGAGGGGTAAGCAATAATTTATTATTTAAAAGTGATAAGTTGTTTGTTAGTTAAAGGCTATAAGCGTTAATTTCTTAGTATAAGTAGTAAATTCTTAGCTAAAAGTGATCAGCAGTAATTATTTAAAAGCAATTATCCATTATTTAATGAAAGTGTGAAGCAGTTATTTATTAAAGTTAAAAGTGATTAACAGTAATTTTGTTGTTATAAAGTGATAAGCATTAATTTCTTAGTTCAAACTGATAAGCAATAATATCTTGGGCTAGGTGATTTGTGCTTTTCCTAAATGTCTTCTAGTTTCTTCCACTCTTGTTACCGGTATCTACGTACCAGACAAAACTGTCTGCTGTGTAATCAGTGCCATATAAATTGCTTAGTGAGAAATAAAGAGAACCATCTTATTTCTGTGTGATTTAGACACTCAACATGTACTAAAATGTGATTCAGTCACAGCCATTTATTTCATGTAACCATTAATGTAGAAGTATTTGTGCTTGTCTGTTGCCGTTAGTAGTCTACTGTTCAATTATGCAGAAGATGAGCGACTAGAATCTTATGATGCAATATACCATATAAATATTAGTAATATTATTTGCATAGGCGTAGCCACATGAAGGCAGGAGGAGGCAGTTGCCTCCTCTTGGATTTTCCCGTATTTGCCTCCTCTTGCCCGAACTCCATCGCCATACAAATCTGCATGCAATTTACTTACTTACTGCACTGTTCAAGCGAATGTTGTACCGTACGGCGTATACTATTTCCTGACACACAGACACAGTTTTCGTTTCCGGTAACAAACGCCTAACTTCAGTATTTTTCAAGTAAATTGTACTAATCGAATTATTGTGTATTATCGTCATTCCGACTCATTCGTCAATTCGTCAATAGTCATTATTATGTCTGCGGGGCCGCCAAATAAGAAACTTCGACAGATTGTGCTATCTTTTGCCAGCCAAAAGCCAGCGAAGAAATACACAGGTAACGACAGGTTATTAGTAATAACGCCTATGGTTATTAGTTATAATTAGTAACGAAGCTTCTCTTGAAGAAAAGACCTAGTTTCATCAATCCAACTTTATATACTTACGGAAACAATTATTTCCATCATCCAGCTTCTATTTAATCAAACTTCCATTTAGGCAAGAAATCATTCTCATCAATCCCTGCAGCTTCCATTTTAAAGCAACAATGTAAAATAATTTAGCAACGTAAACTAGGGTTTAACCGTTATACCGTTAGGATTAGTAAATAGTAATTATGGTAACTTTGTAAGGGGCTTCTATCCCCCCTAAACAACCGGGCTCAATCCCTCTCCTTCCCCCCTACTGTGAGTGAAGAGATCTGTAACTTGTAAAAGAAACACTCCCCCCTGTTTTTCACTGGGCTCAACTTGAGCCCACCGTGTATAGGGATAGAAGCCCCTGATTATGGTTCCTTTATCAACTGGTGTTTTTAAATTACTGTCGTAATTTTACTTCATTCTCATAGAGCTCATAAATAATATATTGCCACAGTGTAAAACTAATTTGTACAAAATCTTCTTTTAACTGGTGTCTTTAAAATTACTGAGCATTGTAATTTTACGTCACGTTTTTCGTCTATTGCTCCATGGATAAATTTTGCCTCCTCTTGTTTGCTCCATGGGTACATTTTGCCTCCTCTTGTGCCTCCTCTTGAAAAGAGGTCTGGCTACGCCACTGATTATTTGGATTATAAAAAAATATTTTCTTAAGTAATTTTCTTCTTAGTTCCAATTAAGGTAACTCTGTATATATGTCAAACACTTTGTTGTGTTGTTTTTCTGTGATGTAAGTGCATTTAAATTTATTTGTTAAAATTCAGATTTAGATACTTCATAGATGTCATTATTTTACTTAAAATCTGTCAGTACCAGACTTACAAGACACAGTGATGCGGGGAACAAGCAACAACTGCAGAAGGATAGAACTGCATGTGATCATAAAGGATGTGGAATGTGGTATTTAATCTGATCAACCGTCATCTTGTAGTTCAACAGCGTGAAAGTATTAGTACACATTTGTTCTCTACCATACTATTGTTGAGCTGCTGTGAGCATTAAACATTGAATTTTGATCTGTCTGGTTATGTTTACACCATTTGGTTGAACACAAAGGTAGCCAACTCTTTTATCGTATCTGGACATTTATAAAGCATCTCTCGCAGTATGAACTATTCCAAGGTCACTATAAAGTATCACCAAAAGCTTAATGGCAAAAAGCCTAGTAAATAAATTATTTGCAATTGTAATTAGTAATGTCTATTGCGCTGGTGTCTAATGCACAAGGCATCAACCGATGGCACACCGAAATCAAGCCATAATCAGGTCAATATTCATAAGTGAAATGAACAGAAGCAGGGAGATAGTTTAAAAATCTAGGTCCACTAACCAAACATTTGTTCATGAAGAACAGTTCTAATTTTAGGTAATGCCAGATAACATGGTTGAATAGTGACAAGTCTGGGCAATAAAGACCGATTTAAATACTGCGGTTGGCCAGCATTTATTGTTTAATAAACTATGAGCCCAAATTTCGAGAATCATTGCAGAACAGGAAACCAAAGCACAGGGTTATACATTCGTGCTTTGAGGCATTAGTTATGGCTCCGTCAGAAAAGTTTTGCTTGGTTACTTGAAACTTAAACAGATTAAGCAAGCAATTTCAGTGTGATTTGAGCCATCTGTTGCTGTTAACATCAATTTTATATCATACAAGCTGCTTCTAGATTCTTAACATAATTTACTTGGTATATTTTATCAGACTGTCAGACGCAGTATTGCTTTTATAGTCGTATAATTTTTGCACTTAAAGTGTTACTTGACCAATACCAATTTATAATATACTTTGTGTAATATATTGGTGGACTGAAACCTTCTGAATATTGACCTGAGTTTGGTGTGTCATCGGCTGATGCCTCGTGCATTAGAGATCACTTACGTTACCAATTACCCAAACCCAACCTAAAAAGCATAACAGACAATATTCTAAATCACATTAATTAAATATTTGAATTTTCAAACACAATTCATATTTTTCCTAAGTAGCATTTCAAAGATGATACAGTGCATGCAGTTTCATGGCAGTCAGTTCCTCTGTGTACAATTCAGAGTGTCAAACGAGTTGCTCTGAATTAAATTAATGCTAAATCACAAATAAATGTCTTATGACAGAAAATGAAAACACAACGATTTAAACAGAAAGTACACAATGAATCAAGAAATATTAACCTAGACTTAATATAGAAAAGTCTAGAAATCTATTCACTTAAAAAGTAATAACTCAAAAATACATACTGGAATATCAAGAAGATTAGAACCAATGAAGTCGAAAAACAAATATAATACAGAAAAATACTACAAACATTATTCAACTCTAAGCATTGTAGCAAAAATTCAAGAAATACCTAAAAAGGAAATAAATTACCCGGGTACTAAACAAAATATTCAAATAATAAAATAAAATGATGTTCAAATAACAACCATCATGGATTTATGGTTTCCTGTTCCACAACGAATCTACAAATTTAGGGCTCAGTTTATAAAACATTGAATGCCTCAAACAATCAACGAAATATGCCTGTTATGGTGTTAATACATAGCGTTGTACACTACACACCACTGTTTAAAGGCAGACTAAGAAACAGTAGGCAGTCCCACTTTTGATAAGTCTTATGAAGACAGCTTTAAAAATTCAATGGCAAGCATTGCAGCACCTAGGATTGCGAACGAAGAAGCAATGGCAGCTTTCGTGCACGAAATTCAAAGCCGGGCCAGAGGCAAGTTTTGTACAGCTTCCTTCACTAAACGAGCAGCATGCGTTCCAGTTCCCCAACTCAAGCTAATTCCTTCTGCTCCATGTCCATAATTATGAACCACCTACAAAACACACAACATGACAAGATCAACTAAAACCTTTTTGTTTGGCCATACTATTGTTCTTTAAATATTGGGCCAGTATGTGGGCCAGCAATATTCAGTCTTTCCTGAAGGAGTGCTACATAAATGGTCTGATCAACCAAATAACGAGTGACATACAAAATATTCTCTGCGTCTTGAAATTCTAATGACAATTCATACAGCATTGTATGTAACGAGATACTACCAGGGTGCTATACTGAGTCAAATGTTAGAACAAGTACCAAGAGTTAAATCACACAAGGATTTAAGTATGTATGAATCTAGACACTAAAGTACCTTTTACAAAGAGTTGATATTGGTTTAGCAAACAAATGTTTTGGTGATACTCCCACTAATCAATAGTAAGAAGAAGAGCAGTCCCTAAACTAACCCTGAGGCAGCCATTGGTACGAAGTGTTAATGACTTCATTTTCTTAGCCTCGGCACATGGAGCAGGTGGCCAGTCCTCTCCTTCGCCTCTCCTTCACCATCTCATCTTCCCATAGACAGTGTACAGTCAGTGTACTCATTACAGCTCAGTTATAAATAATGGGAGAAATACTTGCATCATGAAGAATAACTGTAACTGTGAACAATCAAGTTTTCAAAACTTACCTGTAAGTGTCCAGAAGAGAATTTGAGGACCTCTCTCTCTACCCTGGGTGGTTCTCTGTGAGGTCTGAACCCAATCCACTCAAACACAATTGGAGCATTCTGCAATTTAGACATAGATAGTAAAGTAAAAGGTCCTCTCATAATGACAGATAACTCAAACAGAAGCACCAAATTTTGTGACAGTCTTGACTTACTAAAAAACATGCATAAACCAAGAATAACAGTCAAAAACAACCAGAATCAGCCTCATATTTTCAAAAGGAACTTGAGAAATAAATTTACAATCTCAGGAAAAGTTAGAAAATTTTCAACAATTTTCAGTATGTAAAAGAATTTCACTGCAGCTTACCTTGAGTGAGGGGACAATCTTGTATGCGTTTTCAAGAATTGTCTTTGTATCTTCTGCTCTTACATTTGTGTCCATGTCGTTGCTCGTACGTGTTCCCCCAATTGTCACAAGTTCATGTCTTTAAAAATGTTCATCAAGTACATTAATACACAAATTTAATTTTACATTATTGTACATAAACTTAACTAAATGCTAGAGCTGCATTTTGATTAAAAAGTTTAATCGTGATTATTCGAATGATTAAAATTTTTAACCGCTGTTAATCGCATTTTAATTGCATGTAAGAAAAATGAGCAATCCCAGTTGGATTGCAGCTTCACAGTATTTAATTTTTCTAATTTATATGCACTTAAAGAAAGTAGCATTAAAAAGTCTATTCTTATAAATGCAACCAGTTGTTAAACCAAACAAATGTATGTAACCGTTTCTTCTTAACAATGAGTCTGGACAAAGAAAATAGTTATTCACAAGGGACATGGTGGATAAGATGGGATATGCTCCTGCATGTGATTTCCACTACTCCAGTGGACAGTCATCGAGTTCAATATGTGGTTCTGCTTTGCATCATTGCTCCAACATCTCTAGGGTTGGGTTACATCCTGGATCAGTGTTTCTGTTGTCTGATAGAGTAAAAGTTGTTGGGTTTATGTGCAATGCAAGACTGTAAATCGCCCCAAGTAGCTGTCATTGTTCACAGAGGACCAGTAGTCAGCCGTTACAGCAACAAAATAGCATCATCAAGCATCTGACAAATGCAAAGGTGCAGAGGACTGATTTGGCAAATGGCCTCATATTTCACAGATGGGTAAAAAGGTCAATTATTTTATTAGCTAAGTTCTTATAACTTAAATTCACTCAATCTGCTAGTAACATCCTCTGGATCACCACAATAAGCTACATTTCATGCAGACACAACTCTCATATCTAGTAAAAGCCTTCAAGAAATTTTAATTAAAAATACCAGCCAAAAGCCATTACTGATAAACTTACCCGGGAATAACATAGCAACAGTAGTCGTCTCCTGTATAAACAAAATGTTTCATCCAAGGAGCCTTCACCTGAAGTTGAATAACACAAGTGAATTCAATCAAGTAAATTCACTTGCTCATAGTTCTCTAAGGTGAAATGGTGCGGACTTGCCAGAACATATGGGTTTTCAAATTCAATAAAAAGTATAGGCTCAACTATGAGAACCAATATCTATTAAAGTTGCATTGCCGTAAACTCTAAAATCAATACCAAATAGATCTATTTAATCATTTCATTTCAGATATTTATATAGCGCCCCTTCAAGTAAGCTAAACGCTGAATCAGTTTCACGCCGAAGCGCATGAGCAAAAAGGACTTCAGGGTCCCTACGCGGCGGCTTGAGGTAGATTTGCAAGGCATGAAATAGGTTTAAAATGCAAGGCACCGAACATACCCCTACACCACCGCGCCCCACAAATCTATGCTTGATAAGTAAGATAAAACACAATGGAAATCATATTTATGAAATTTTTAAAATACAAATTCTTGTCGTGAAAGCACGCAGATCATGCATACAGTGTAGGTGTGTATTAATAAATTTAACCAGGACAACGTTGATTGTGATTATCCAAAAAAACATTATATATAATCGCTGGGAATCCAGCTGACATGCACACACAAACTTAAGACTTTCGTGTTCCCTGATGCAGGCACTGACGCAGGTCGAGAGCGCTGCTGATTTTTGAGCGGCGCTATATAAATGTTCGATTACAATTACAAACTATTCCATTGTCTGACTTAACCTTTATAACGTGGCCTCTGTTCGGAACAAGTTTCTTGTCGTTGACGAGATCGATGCTGCCAACACCAGTGCAGTTGACCACAACATCATATTGACCAGCGAGCTGCAAAATAAAACTCATTACACTGAAATAGCTGGCTTTAAGAGAATATCAATAATAACACACTGGTAACACAACACAGTTGCATTTCTTTTCATATCCTTCTTAAAAATTCAGTGGTGCATTTTACTCTTAGTAGAAAAGCCAAAACAAACAGACTAACTGACGATCTGAGCATGTCTGATACTCGAATTACATGATGTTGGATGGCAACCATTCCTTGGCCTAAATCATTTAATCATAGTTTAATTTGACAATTTAATGCGCCGATTACTTCACAGCAACCTTTTCTTTTGACAGGAACAGTTTACACTAATATAAATTTTGAACCAAACATAATATTTAAAAAGTGATAACCAAAATGAATTTAATACAAGATTTAGTCTTTTTCTTCAAAGCCAGACTTGTCTCTCTAAATTGCTCTTTGCACAAATAATATTCAACAAACCTCTTCCAAACTCGAAAGTTTTCGCTTCAGAATATGACCACCTTTTTTCTGGAATCTCAAAATATAAAATTTTAAAAATTAGAATTTATAAATTCAAAACTTTGTGAAATAACAACTAGAATGTCCATTTTTAGCATAGAAACTTAACAGATTTAAAGTTAAATTGCATTTTACAAAACAACCAAAACAAATGGAAAAATTATGAAACTCCATATATTATACAGTATTACTGGTATTTGTAGAAATGGACTAAAAAAAAACAGTTCAAAGTGGGGCACTAAAACATAAGAATAGCTAACTGTCTTGCTCTCTTGGCTGAAAGAATAGCTAAATTACCTCTTAACACTTTAACGTCCAGAGTGTATTAAAAGTAACTGGGAAACCAATGCAGCTAATCATGACAGTGTTAAAAACTGTTTAAAAAATTTCAAACCACAGAAATTTTTAAGAATTGCAGAGAAGAGTACAATAGGAAACACAGGACTCTTTAGTACTCATACTGCTTTAAAATTACATACTATAAATTTTTTAAACTTCAAATAAAGTGAAACACCACAATGACACATAATTGGTATACTTACTGCTCCATTAAATAAGGCAAGTACTTTGTACACTCAACTGTCATAGTAGTAACAAACCAACCATATCTGAAGATAAAGGTTAAATTCCTGGATTATACCAGTGGAAGATACATTGAATTTCATCCATTATTGCACATAAATAATTACCATTAACATAAATAATAATAGCCTACATGATAAAAGAATCTCAATAAAACCTGAAGCTTATTCTAGCTACATCCAGCCAACATCTTTTGTTAATGAACCGAGGTCTAAATTTACAAATAATAAACAGTAGACTGCAGTGAACTCAAAACTGTATTAATACTGCATAAAAAATATGCAAAAAATGGACTAAAAGAAAAATTTTAAAAACTAAGCAGGTAATGAGTCTGTCCAGGAAAAATAAAGAAACGAGCTCCAGAAAAAATTGTTGAAAACAAATTCCACAGCTTACTCTTGAAAAAAATGCCCTAGTTGTTGGTTCAGAGGTTCATTTTTAACTAAATCTGGCAGCATTGCCTAATAAGGATGTATAATTATATACGCTTACGCTAAAAAACCAGGAGATTTTTTGTGTCCGCATGTTATGACGCCAAAGGAACGCCGCACTTACTAATATAGGCTAATCTGTAGTTGACTTTTGAACTGCGATCCTGGTTAGTTTTAGTTTTAGTCTGTTTTTAGGGATAACTGCATTCCAGGAAAGGGGTCCTATAGTTTTAAACAGACTGTAAACCGGCAGCAGTGTTGAGTTTCCATTATTAATGCAATGAACAATGGCTACTTTGGGAAAGTAATTACTATACAACTGATGCAAGAGTTCTGACCCTCAGAAATGAAACTTCTAAACCAAATGCTTTATGAACTGATTGAAGTTAAACTTGAATGTTTCTTTCTGCACATTCTCTCTCCAAAGTTTCTTGAAAACAGAAATTAAGCTCACAGAACTGTAAACCTCTATAATGTTAATACGTGTACGTAATTGAAAGCAATAAATAAGGCATTGTTGAACTAACTTGTAACGGTCACCAGGAAACATGTTCAGCTGTTTCTCTTCCAGAGGGATATGCTGGTAGACACAGTCAGCTTCCAGCATATTCTTTTAATTAGAAAAACATTATCGTTTCATAATCTAACAAAGAAAAGCATTCTGGCATACTTAACAGAATAACAACATAACAGGTATGCAACAGGCTTCAGGAAGCTGGTTGTTCATTTGTGTTCAGATCAACATGTTGAAAAAGTACATCAGAAAAATTGATAAAATCCAGAAGTTCTGTTATCAGTCATTTTTATCATGTAACTTCGAAATATTTTCTAGAAGCTTGGGGTTGCAGATGCAGCGCTAGCATGCACAGTGAAGCTAACCACTGCAACAATGAGCCAAGTCAGTGCACATACTTGGCTGGGGAAACATTCATGCAATACCAAGTCAAAAGCTCAGAACAGCAAAGGTGGGGAAATAACAGCTGGCATGCCTGATCATAAAAATTATACACACCATAGAAATCTTGCAAGACGTTTACTCACTGACAAAGTTCCATTACAATTCTAGGAAGTATATTATCCATATACAATTCTAGCAAGGCATATTCTATGTTTCTATTTTACAGGTCGTTCATCATCCAAAATTCTGTTTGCCTGTTAGCTTTCTTAATCATATGTAAGAATTTAACTGTACATGAAGGTAAGTGTTCACCATCACATTTTAACTTCAATCAAATTACCGGTATTCTAAATAGTATGAAATAAAGAAATTCCAACCTTGTCTGGTTTAGTAACAAAGCGAAATCCAGAGAGTATTTGAACTCCAGCAATCCCGGCATCTGGAGAGTGAACGAGCTCATGATAGTGCTGCCAAGAATCCCTCAGCCATGTCCTACAATTATTGAAAAGAGTCAATAAACATAGGGAAATAGATGATTCAAGTTTATGAGAAAAAGTTACCAATCCAAGTTCCCACAATCATCCACTTTCCAAAGCAGCCACTCTAAAAGTTGGTGACTGAACAGCATATCAAAACAAAAGGATAAAATTGCATAATTATTCAACCAAAGGATGAATCAGATTTCATGTGCTCAAAGCCTCAAATCGTCTGAATTTCACTAGCTAATGCCCTGGTATCTAACTGACTTCACCATTACAACACATATAGAAAATTGAAATAAAAAGTAATACTTAAAACTGCTCTTTTCAATATCTGTTAATACCAGAAACACCGGTTTCCTAAATTTCCGGTTTGTTCAGCACTTCCGATTAACTAGTTAGTAGTTATATGTTCGGCACTGGACAATTTTATAGCGCGATACTGTCAGAAGTTCAGAACTAAAGACAGTTTGCACGAGAACTATGGAGACCGCTTCTACAAGAGAACAAGACTTTCGCTTCAAGACAGTTTCCAAAAAGTCAGAGAAATGAGACTTGAGACCAAAGAGAAAGTGGGGTCCGAGACCGAGACATCAAAAACCTGTCTCGAGACCGAGACAGTGTCTCGAGACAATCCGAGAAGTCTGGGTATGGTCACCATGACCCAAAAGCACTCTAATACATTATTTTACCATTGACAAGTCACAAATTACATCTGGGTTCTAGAAACAGCAAATATAAATATCACGCCTGAAAAAAAAAACTAAAAATAAATTAGCACTGACTTAAGTAGAGGAAGTGGCACTCCAGGCGTCTTGGTTAGAGTTGGATTAAAGATCCCTGCTGCACCATTGCTAGTTGTTTCCGTTGTGAATTTGTCAGCAATTAGCGTCATTTTAGCGGATGGCAGCAACTCCTGAATCTGAACAGCTGTTGAAAGACCAACTGCTCCCGCACCAACAACTGCTATTCTGGCCATGACTCAGCTCTTGGTAAAATCTATGCAATGGAAACACGTTGTGGGTTTGCATATGCTAGAAATCCAGGACAGACCAATTGCTCCATCAGTGACCATCACCAGCAACTGCTAATTATACCTATACCTATGCACATATATCATATTTTATTTTTGCAAACATACCGTACAACACAGTAACATTGACAATCAAAACATGAATTTAAAAAAGTAAAGAAATGTGCGAGGGTGCAGAAATGTGCAAGTTGGATGCTTGTGCAGTAGGGCATACAGATTTATTAATCATAGGGCCTACATATATAAACTTCATCACATGTTACACACAGTGTTTCCATCAAATACTGCTTTAACGGTGTTTTAAGATGGTGTGCAGTATGCAGGGAAATTACCTCAGTGGCAAGGAATTCCACAGAGTTGGCCCACGAACCAAAACAGAAAACTACCTTATAGTAGAGATAACAATAATAGAAAAGCTACAGTGTCGTAGCCTATAGGTGCTTGTACATAAATACATAATAAGTAATCAATTCAAATGGCCCGACTATTCATATGACATAAAATTATTATGTCAACGAATAGTCGGGATTATGTTTAATACGCAAGCACTCAGCGCTTTACATACAAAGTCAGAATTAATTTAGGTACAAGAAACACGTATTCTTTTAAATCACGCCTGTACCACCCATAGTCCCATACACTGGCTTTTGCTTCCGTCCTCCAAACTCTGACCCAACACATGACTCATTGGCTCTCAGCTGTTTCTCATCCCATCCGAGACGGGTCATAAAATCGTTAACGTTAAATTTTACATAAAAAACTCGGGCTTTACAAAGTTCTTTTATACGGAATGGTACGCAAGTAATACCTGTTCTCACCTCGAACAAACACTACGCATATGGACCGACAGAAAAACCTTTAAAGAGTTTAAAACGAATGCAATTGTCCCTAAAACAGACTCAAACTAAAACTAAAACTAATTAGGATCGCAGTTCAAAAGTCAGCCACAGATTACGCCGCTACATTAGCCTACGTCCAGGCTACGTGCGGCGTTCCTTTGGCGTCATAACAAGCGGACGCAAAATCTCCGGTTTTTCAGCCATAACATTAATAATAATAATAATAAATAATAATAATAATAATAATAATAATAATAATAATAATAATATGTTCCAGATAATAATAATAATAATAATAATAATAATAATAGTCTTTTAAGTACACAGGAACACCAGAGAAACCTGCTTCTTGCTGCAGCGTCTCTCTATAACTGTCCAGCGGTTCAACTCGGTGGCTTTCCGCGGCACTTTAGCGGAGCCAGACCTAAGGGAGATGTGACACAAACGGCATTTATGACGTTAATTTCAGACGACAGGTTGTCTATTGATGTATTGATGTTGATTGATTGAGAGAATAAATATTGTTGAATAAAAAAAAAAAAAAAAATAATAATAATAATAATAATAATAATAATAATAATAATAATAATAATAATAATAATAATAATCTTTTCTTTTATTAAGCGCCTGACAAACGCACTGCGCTGTAGGCTACATTTACATGTTATGCAATTTAAATCTTAACCAGCCTACTAACAGAACAGACAGCCTGCAATACAACGGGGCTAATAGCAGCCAACAAAGCATAATTTTTATCCGCCCTACGGGGCTCGAACTCGGTATACGTACCTCTCGCTCTCAGGAGCGGCGCCAGAGGGCCTAGGGTGGGCTAAGGCCCCTAACTGCGGCTCAGCACCACCCCAAAAAAAGTGGAAAATCACTGCAAATCACAGGGAGGAGGGGACAAAAACGAAGGTTTTTGGAGCTTTAGCCTCCCCCAAACCTGAAAGCCTGGCGCCGGCACTGCTCTCTCGCCATGCCAGCGTGTTATCCAATGCGCTATCGGGCCCCCAACGAATACATCCTTAAGGCAATGTTCTAGAAACTACAAAGCACAACTTGGCAGGCACAATTATTCGAACTGCTTGGAGTCATCCAAGATAGTCAATTTCTGTACAAGACAAAATTAATATCTGACGCATCCTATGAAGTCACCAAAACTCCACCTCTCGCTGTCTCTCCACAGGTCTTTCATTCGAAACTGAAAACACTGCTTTTTGACAAATCCAGAAAGCCTATCCTGAATCCAACACTTCTCTCTGCCTACCTCGCCGTCTCAACACCAAACACGTACCATCCACCTTAGCCGTCTGCCTGCCTGCATGACTCTCTGGATTTTGACCCTCTGCGGCTCTGCCTATCGATTTTGTTTTGATTGAGCGCCTGTGAATAAGCTGGTTCCCGCGACTTCGCTTTTGTGGGCGCTGTAAACGTTTCGAGTTTACGATTACGATTACGAAGATGCGCCCAGGGCTGCCGACAGAAATTCCGGGCCCCTAGGCAGATGCAGTCAAGGGCCCCTATAACTATCCTTAGACTTTATCAGAAATTTAAAAAAAACCTTAAATAATATTAGTGCGGGTACAACCCTACAAAATTATATTTATATATGCAACTATTGTGGTTAATAATATCCGTAATATTATATTTTAAAAGGCATAAATCATAAGGCTTTGTATAACTGATTATAATATTTTTCATAAGTTGATTGCTGGTCCCTGCCCGGGCCCCTAAAAGTTGCCGGCCCCCTGGGTTTTTGCCCCCTCCTGCCCCACCCTCTCGGCGGGCCTGGATGCGCCTGCGTCGCGCCCGCAATGGGGGGGGGGGGAGTGTGGCAACTGGAGACTGTACATGTATATATATAATATATAGTCTTCATGAATAGACCTACAGATCGTCATCATATCGAGCGAATCTTGCGCAGCGCAGTGCGGCAGTGAACCTACAATCTAACCCATTCCACTGGCCAGAGCTGAAAATCTCTGAGCGCATCCACTCTACCATCTCAGGCTTTTCCCAGCCAACCCGCTCTACCCGATCATCCTCCGTTCTCACTCTTTCTCGACCCCCGGTCACTATAGGCCTACTTGTCTCAAGTTCTCCAACCGAGCAATATCCAACACTGCACCACGTCTCTGGAACGATCTAGGCCTACATCCTGATTTCCGCACTTGTTCGGTTCCTCCACCATCATCGCCAATCACGGGCCACCATCATCTGCCTCAGGCTCCTCTATCAATCACCCCAAGGCTTTCCACTCGAAACTAAAGTCTCTCCTTTTCAAGAACTGTTACCCCGATCGACTCACCTAGCTAGCTGATCCTCTACCTTTCAATTCTCGACCTAAACGACACCCACCTTAGCATCTGCACTGCCACTCTGATCCTCTGGAAACCGGACTCCGAGACTCGGACCTCCTTCGGATTAGGCTACTCTTTTGGACAACCCCTCTCACTAGACGCAGCGCTCTTGAATAAGCCGGTGCCCTGCACTTGGCTGTCGAGAAGTTTGGAGATTAATTACGATTACGATTATTTTTAAGTAATAGGCCTAAGTTCCTAATATAGGCCTACAACTCATAGCAATAGAGAATAGACCTATAGGCCTAGGCCTATACTCTCAGCCAAGTAGGGCCTAGGCTATATAGGCCTACCTTTGCGAGCTCTTCACCATCCAGCCACCCTGCTCTACCCGATCCTCCTCCTATCTTACTCTCATCGCCAATCACTCACCTGAATTTTGAGGCGTTTCTTAATTAAAGGAAGAGAAAGAGTTAGAACTTCGGACATACATTGGTAGTCGGTTCCATTGCTTAGCGGCAGAAAAATGGAATCCACGCGAGCCCATGACAGTGTTACATCGAGGTTCAACCAAAAGACTCACGGTGCCTATACCCGAAGATCGCAGACTGCGTGGCGGAATGTAAGGAGAGAGTAGACCTAGGGGTTGAAGGTACAGGACTGTTCATTATTGTGTGGGTTAGTCTTATAGGTAAGACTAGCCAATTTAATTCTTATTCTGAATTCAACTGTAGGCCTACCCCGATGCAGCTGGCCCAGCAGAGTTACAGATAGGCTAGACAGGTAATTTGCATCTAATGTAGTAATAATGACAGACGTTGGAACGTTGCCAAAAGCCAAATGACGTAATATGCCTTCGTCATCGTATTGTCGCCATCGATTAGATTCATCAGTCGTCGCTCAGGTTTCGAATGAGAAAGACGTTTTCATTATCCGAAATTTTCTTTAAAAATCTGCCGTTTTTAATCGAAATTCTTCCGATTTCTGTTCGGCCAATTGCTGTTTCGATCGAAACTTCGTCAAAGGGTATCAGGTAAGCCAACTACGATTTTTTTAAAATCGCAATTTGCGATCTAGATAGCCTATCGAGTCTATAATCGAGATATAGCGATCATGCACTGGGGTAGGCCTACAAACCTCGTCGTTTGTCGTCGATGAGACTGACAAACTTTGGTAGGAACACAATACAATTTAATATGTATTTTGTTTATTTTTGAAATTTAAATTTCGATTATTATCGTCATCATCATTATTATTACTAATCTTGTCGAACGAGAATATCTCGACATCAGGAGGTTAATGTTAAATTATTCTAATGTTTCAGATATCAGCTGATGTTATTCACTTAATTAGGTCTAATGAAGAGCATTGAAATAGATCGCAGTCCACTTAGACTGAACTTATATAGCGCCACAAATGAGTTTAAGCTGCTTCACTCGTTGCACATTTTGCCAAATTCTTGAGAATCAGTGTTGCATTTATTGTGCAGCATTGACAATATTATACGACAACGATTGTATGATTGCCTTCTGTCGCGATGTGTGGTTAGATCGACGTCAATGGTTCTGGCAGCCATAGCATCATGACATCACCAGCGCTCGTGAATAAGCTGGTGCCCTGCGCACAGCTTTCAAATTTGGAGTTTACGACTACAATTACGAAGCTGTTGTTAAGCACCAAATATAGGCTTACACATTTTCATAATTATGGTATATTATGTGAATCTAGGGCTATATGATACTTAGATACATTCAAATAGTACATTGTATAGGCCTACATGAAAACTGTAGGCCTATAGCACCATTTAGGTATCTTAAAAAAACGCTGATCAGTGTTATTGGCATCGTACCAATTTAGTTTATTCTAATGGCTTCTATAGCACTGTTATAAAGAACAATTAGGCATTAATCGATGGAACTATCGGGTGATGTCTTGAAATCATAAACATTAATAGCCTAGCAATTAGTAGACCTGATGGTGTTCAATTAATAGGCCTAATAGACACCAATTAAATGTCTCACATTGTAACTAGATGTGGTGGCTTCTATTGTACTACAGCCATGTTAAGCATTCTGTTGTTTTCCGTTGTCGGTGGAGCAATCGCTGAAACTTTAATTTTCCCTACACTATCGTCGTCTGGAGTCGCAAAGGTCCTTCAAGATAATCGACTTAAGTCGGCAGATGGCGGTTCTCGTGGCTGTAACGACGAGCGACATCTGGCGACAGCTGTATACACCTACGTTACTGAAACAAAGAGTAAGAATCCTAAACAGTTTTAAAAGATCCCTCTATCTGTTCCTGTAGAGGAAGAGGGTGAGGTGGCTTGAAGATCGAACAGTAGGCCCTATGTTCTCCCTTTAACGTTTCACTCTTCTGTTCTCGGACGAATAGAAAGAGTGAAATGTTGAGGGGAGAAGCCGAAATGGATTTATGGAATAAGGCGAGGTGACCTTAAGGTGTATCAGTACTCTAATTCGGAACCTCCTATTGCGATGTTATCGCTATGAACAAAGCATTGATCGATATTCGCTCGCGAGCAAAACTGCATTCCGATCGTTAGAACAGAATCAGGCGAGGCCATTATGATCCAGAGGCCGGTAGATAGGCCACGAGAAAACTGAGGTTTCATCACTGACCTGAAGGTTATCAGAAAACTTGACACTAAAGGCATGTACCAGCGACCGAAAAAGCCTGAGAACCCAGTGCAGTTCTGAGACTTTGGTCTATCGGTAGACAAACAGAATCTATTTAATGGAGAGACCGCGGAGAATAGAGGAATAGGGATCGAGCGTCATAACAATAATTGACGAAGGATCGAGATATGTTGAATACGACAAGCGTTTACCATGATGTGAATTAAGGAGAGATTCCGAGGCGGTATATGAAATAGGAAAGTGCGGTCTTAAGTTGAGCAGAGACGGACCTCAAGAATTCGAAGTATAGGAAAGGGTGCACTTCATGTCTTTCTGTCGACTAATTTAAGATCTTTCTCTTCTGTATTCTAGATTTGGCTTCCTCACTGTTTCTCCGCCTTTGCATTTTCTTTCTCTCTCTTTTCTCAGATATAGATCTGTCTTTGTGATTTCTATCTCTTGGTCAGTCTGCCTCATTGTTTGCTCGTTTCTCTTTCGTAAGTCTGTCACTCCACATTTTTTCTTGCTCTCTCTCTCTCTCTGCTTAGATCTTTCTGCCAATCAATTTTCTCTTTCTGTTGTCTAACGTCTGTCTTATTTCACTGTTTTACATTCCTCTTGCCCTAGGTCTGTTTCCTCTCTGTTTTCGCTCTTTCTTTCGCCTTGGGTCTGCCTCTCTCTCTCTTTTCTCCAGTTCTCGTGTCTGACGACTGTCTGCCTCTCTTTTCTATATCTTTATAGCATCTTAGGTCTGTCCAACTCTGTTTTGTATCCATTTCTTGTCCGAATATTCTAGTGAATTGTAATGACAAAAACTTTTCCCACATTGAAATCTGCGATTTTTGTTCCATACATTGCATTCCTTACAGTGTTTTATTGACCTAAAGCTACTCAATTAAAGCGCCATGAAACATTAATATTATACATACATCAGCGTGTTGATAAATTACACAGGCCAGAGAACTCCGGCAGTTTTGGCACCATCCGTCCTGGCAGCCTGTCAGCTCTGTCAGCTCTGGCACCGTCACTCCCTGACCCGCGTGCCGCTGTGTCAGTATAAATTTCATAGGCGAGGAGAGAAAATCCGGCAGCTTTGGAACCGACCGGTTCCAAAGACAAAGGCCCGACAGTGCCACAGCTGACAGCCTATCAGCTGTGGTACCGTCGGGCCTTTGTACCGTCAAGTAAGTATAGACCTACTGTAAGACTTGGCACCGCCGCCTCTGACACCGCTACTCTGACATCTGACATGGCGCGCTAGCTGTTGGCCAGCAGTTGTTCCCGGCAGCAATATTTCCATCGTGACCTCTGATGCCGACAACCAATGGCAGGATGAAGCTCTTCACTCGAAGGTTCACAATTCCGGACAGGATCTCGAGCGACTACGACCATCCAATTGCACCGACTGTCAAGGAAGCAGCTATAGGTTAGTTTAAGTTGTTATGGAGGACAGAATGAAGCTCTTTACTGGAAGGATCGCAATTCAAGACAGGAGCGACTACGACCATCCAATTTCACCGACTGTCAAGGAAGCAGCTATAGGTTAGTTTGAGTTTTTATGTAGGACAGAATTCTTCAGTCCATTTGGAAGATGCTAAGTAGATAAGATACGGAAAAGACGTAGGACGATTCATATCCTATAGGTCTTTCTGCCTCTTAAGGTTTCTTGCCTTCTCTTATCTTAGGTTTCTCTGCCTCCCTTGTTTCTCTTGTTTTAACTCTGTAGCCTCTCTGTTTTCGATCTTTCTTTTGTTGTAGGTCTGCCTGTCTGTTTTCTCCATTTCTCGTGTCTGAAGTCTGTCTGACTCGCTTAGGCCCTATTTATTTATTTCCATTGTCTTTGGTCTGTGTACCTCTGTCTATTATCATTTTCTTTTCAATTTTATTCCCTGCACCAGTATCTCCATCGAGACCTCTGATGCCGACAATCAACTGCAGGATGAAGCTATATACTCGAAGGATCACAATTCCAGGCCGTATCTGCTGAGACGAGAGAGGCCATGATAAATCCTACATACCGGAAGCAGCACAGTTTGTCTGAGTGTCATGCATATCTTAGCTACGTAGCATCAAATGGCATGAATATTTCATCAGAAACCAATCTATCGGAGTCGTAGCAAAACTTCATTAAAAGACGTTTTATGAAGGTTTGCGACGAATTCGATAGTTTGGTGTCTGATTAAATCGTTATGTCATTTTGAAGATTCTAAGTAGCGGAATACAGATCATGATGTAAATGAGACGCAGGGCTGTTAATGTCCGAGGTCTCGCTGTCTTTGTATTTTCTTTATTTGTCGCATTCTACGTCTGTCTGCCTCTCTGTTTTCTCTAGTTATCCTTGTTTCTATTAATGTTTTAAAATAGGACTCGTCTCTTTCAACTTGCCCACGGTCGCCTTGCTTCTGTTTATTTTCGGTATGTAGGAGATATCATGGTCTCTCCATTGGATAATGAAATCAGACTGCGATATCACTCACTTGAAGCGATATCATCCGTTGATGTCTGGGCAATAATAATGATAAGGGCGCTATTGGAATCACTGCAGGGTTAGAGTAGGTTAAATGACTTTAATATCTCCGCTTTCGGTGTATCCTCTGCATTGTGCCCTCCGTCTCTCCTGTCCTGCTCACAGTTTTAACGCTAGATCTGTTTATTTCTCTTTTCTTTTATCCGTGTCACTCTTTTCACTCTGTTTTTCTGTTTTAATTTTCTGTATTCTGGTGTTTTTTGCTTTAGGTTGTTCTCGGCGATTGAGGTAAATGTAGGTTTAAGATCTATCATGGATCCTCCTTGGTTTCTGTTAATTGTCGCGACACGTCAACAACTGCAAGGTGACGCCAATTATTACCATTTGAGTGTGCACCGAGAGAGAGAGATCAGACAGACAGACAGATGATGACTATGGTTTATTTACGCTAAAGTTGTCTAAAGTTTGACTTAAAGGAACTGCTCACAGAGTCCCCCAGACAGAGAGAGAGAGAGAGACAGAGAGAGAGACAGAGAGAGACAGACAGAGAGACAGACAGAGAGAGAGAGAGAGACAGAGAGACAGACAGAGAGAGACAGAGAGACAGACAGAGAGAGAGAGAGAGAGAGACAGACAGAGAGAGACAGAGAGACAGAGAGAGAGAGAGAGAGAGAGAGAGAGAGAGAGAGAGAGAGAGAGAGAGAGAGAGAGAGAGAGAATGGCTCACCTTATTAAAGTCCGCTGCGACATCTAAACGGATAAGCGCAGTCCCCTTACCCTTTCCATGTAGCACACGATGTCCATATGAACAGCAAGACCTGCGAATTCTGTTGAATGAATCTGTTGCATTTAGACTGAAATGGGAGATTAAGAAGTTGGAAGGTAGCTGAGTGTTAACCTCAGGTCTGCTGTCAACACACAACTAGTTTTCCAATTGCATGCTTCAGAAATGTGATGGGCCAAATGCATCACATTTTCTCTATAGGGCCTTAGCGTTGCAAGAATAACATCATTTGGGTAGTCCCTGCATTACAAGTCTCTCAAGCAGTTTACTTTCCAGTTTGACGTAGTGTTCTTTAAGCTGACCTAGTCGTTTTTGATTAAACGTTATTACGCTTTAATAGCAAAGGGGACTAAGCAGATACTCTAAATTTCTGCTTCATATACCCCCGATTTCTGGGTCACTTCAACTGAACCCCTCGCTTTCACGTATTCTCTCTGCTTTTCCCATATTCTTGCATTTCAAGACGCTCTGACCTTCCGTCTCATGGTCATTTAAATTGTTGGCAAAGTTTATCACTTTTTTATCGCACTATTATGTCAGTCTCTCTGTCTGTCTGTCTGCCTGTCTATCTGTCTATCTATATGTCTACCTATCAGTAGTCTGTCTGTCTGTCTGTCTGCATATATATCTAGCTATCCATGTATCATATACCCGAATATATGTCAATATAATAACTCTATAACACACACTATAACTCTATAACTCTGTCTGTCTGTCTCTCTCTCTGTCTGTCTCTCTCTCTGTATCTGTCTCTCTCTCTGTCTCTGTCTCTGTCTCTGTCTCTGTCTCTGTCTCTGTCTCTGTCTCTCTCTCTCTCTCTCTCTCTCTGTCTCTGTCTCTCTCTCTCTCTCTCTCTCTCTCTCTCTCTCTCTCTCTCTCTCTCTCTCTCTCTCTCTCTCTCTCTCTCTACCTTTCTACCTTTCTTTCTCTGCCTTTCTCCTTTTCCGACTGTCTGTCTGTCTCGCTTGCTGATACTCTATCACTAACCCTGACTTTCATTCTCAACCTTCAAACTCTGTCCATATTTCACTCTGTCAATAGCGGTGTCTTCTCCGCTTTCTCTCTCTCCGTTTGCTCTCATTAAATTTTACTCTAAACGGAGTCTTTTTTCGTTCACTCATTCGCTCAGTCTATTGTTTATAGGCCTAGGCCTTTACTTGTGCAGTATGTCGCTTCCGAGTTGTCTGTTACACTTCTACGCATTCTCATGTCTCTGAGTTGCGTCTTTTCACGTTTTGCACCACCGCGAATGTTTATTTTGCATTCCCATCCATGTATAAAAGTAAATTACTCAAATTGCGAAATTTCTAAAATTGGACATTTTGTGGGTAATACCAAACTGGCGATGAAATTCTACTGCTTGAGAGCTGCAATGAATGGACTACGGAGACCTTTGCCAGCACCTCCTCATGGTGGTCTCTGGGCGAGCAATTAAACCAGCTGGTTGGCAAAGATTGGCAACAGCACGTCGTAATTCATTCTCGTTATTGTTTTAAGCTAGTGTACTTTATTATCTGACTACCAAGCTGGTTCTTATTTCAGGTTTCTTAGTTAAGGGCTAGCCTCTAGGCTAGCGAAAGTTGATTTTATGATCGGTCGATTATAAATGTATTGTAATGTAGTATTATTTTAGTAGACACTATAAGTGGTCGACCCTTCGCTTTACTGGCGGGGAAGCTTCACGGGCAAACTGACTCATCAGCACGTACACTAGGAGGCGCTTATGACATGAAAACACGGCTGTATTAACCCTCGGGCTACCAAGGAGGAGGTGGTTACCACCCCCCTACGTTTTTATGCATAATTTTTTTCCATATGGAATATAATTTTTGCATTTTAGGTAGCTGTAGCAGATTCATTGGCGCACATTTTGAGGTAAACATCATGGTGGTAGCCCACGCCATTTGAAAGTTATACCTGATATACCCGAGGCACCAGGGGTGGTGGATACCACCCCCTTAGTTTTTCGACTATAGCTTATTGACTATTCTTCCTAGTAGAGAGACAATAAATTATTATACCATTCTTTAGAGGGAATGCAGGGCTTCATTTGCATACCTACATCTTTGTCTTATGAAAACCGGAAGTAATCAAAATAAATAATAATACGCGTAAGATGCGTGAAAAATGGCTGAATGGAAGCACTCCCCTTAGTTTTTTGTCTGTAGCGTATTCATTTGTCTTCCTGGAAGAGAAACAAAGATACCATTCTTTAGAGGGAATGCAGGGCTTCATTTGCATACCTAGATCTTTGTCTTTTGAATGCCGAAAGTGATCAAAATAAATAATAATACGCGTAATCTGTGTGAAAATGGCTGAATACAGCATTACAACGTAAACCGATATATATGTATAGATATATATGTATGGATGTACATTTATACTATATAAACATGTGTAGGGATGATTGTGTGTATCTTTTATACATAGATTAGTTTCAAAACACACATAATCTTATATTTGTTTATCCAAAAGTACAAATGTACGCAATAATATAAAATATTGCTAATTAATAATGGGTTCCGTTGTTAAAAGTGATGTAATTTCGAGGTGCATTCACATAATGTACAACTAAATATACCATTCTGTGCAGAAATGAATGCTGAATCCATTGCTATATTACAAGTTATGATATGTGAAACCAAACACGAAATCCAGGGGGTAACCACCCCCCTTGGTAGCCGATGTCACAAAAAAAGCTTGGTAGCCCGAGGGTTAAACGAAAGACCGTTCCATAATACAAACAATTAGAAATATTAAATAAATCTACCAATAACCTTTTGTAAGAACTTATAATAGTTCCTCACATTATTATCATAGGCATAGCATCATTGAGGCACGAGGAGGCAGTAGTGCCTCCTCTTGCTCTTTTTATTTACTGGAACATCGATTGACTAATAACCCCAATGACCAGGATATCTTGCCAGTGGTCTGTGAAGTTGCCTCCTCTTGAATTTAAGTCTCGCTACGTGCCTGATTATTATTATTAGCGTGCAGTCATATTAACAGACTCAACTGTGCCAATGGCAGTGTTTTACAGTGTGTTTGGTGATTCTTGCGGTCTTTACAACGTTTGTCTTTGTTTCTAGGTGTCATTATAATTATAAAAATATTTGTAAGTGTCATTTACATGTCATGGGGGGGGGTCCATAGTATAGTGGTAACATCACTGGCGTGAAGAGCAGTAGGTAGCGGGATCGCTTCCCGAACCCTCCCAAAGGTCCACTCAGCCTATTCATTCGCGAGATGGCGCGTTGGTAAAATGAGATGCCATATACAGTTAAATTCGACTCCTGTAATAACTGATCATCCGTTCATACTGATTTGTAATCATACTGCGTAATTGTCAGAATGAAAAGATATTAAACGAAGATTATTATTATTATATTTATTTAATAAACGTGCTTCAAGGAGCCATACAGCTGATACAATATTTCATGTTACGAGACTGAGGAATAAAACATTTAAGAGATTGAGTGTTGTTACAGCTTATAATGTTATCGTAGGGTTAATATATTCTTTATTTTTCAAAGTGAAAGTAATTATTCAAAGCAGGTTAGTAGATCACACTATCCTTCATCATCAGAATTTATTAATGTTTGGCATCAATGTTAAGTGTATTGATGAAACTGAATGCACCCAGTCTTCAAAGCCTTTCGAAGCTCTAAGCTAATCGTATAACGCGTGTTAACATGCATGCTGAGTCTGTTGGCAATTTCGGTTAGCCTTATTGTAACTAAGTAGTAACTAAAATAAAAATCCAGTAACCATAACTATAACTAAAAAATACTACTAACAATATCCGTAACTATATCTAAGATGAAAAACCATTAACTACAGCAGTAATTGTAACTAAAATAAAACCAGTAAGGAGAATCACACTGTTTCCAGTGCCCCTTATTCGGCCCGTACTACTTGTTTCATCTGTGTCATCGGTGCCTTGTGTTTTTTCACCTTTGTTGCCAATGCCAGCCGGCGGCTTAGGACCTGCCCAGTTGATTGGAGGCATCGTAACGAGGTCGTAACCTGTCAATTTAACACCATATCACATCTAACAGAAGAATGAATTGCACAAGCTCTCTTGCAGTTCCGTTCTACAAAGCGATCAAACGGTTTGCGTGTGGACTTGCGTGCGTATAATGTCTGTATGTATATCAAGTATGCATATAAATTATCATGTATAATTACATTCAAGTTTCATGTATGCAAGTATATGTCTGTATGTACGCCTGTGTATGTATGTGTGTAAGCTTATGTATGCATGTCGCAATATGGGCACACTAACCTCCAGAACTAAAATAACGATTTAATTAAGCTTATAATTCTCATTACCATTGACCGCTGCTAATAGAATTTAGACCTTAAACATTTAAAGCATTGTTGACATCGTTTCTTTGATAATTTACGTTTTCAGCAATGGCGCTATATATTTTAGTGTAGGCTACCGTTGACCGATCAAATCCTTCTTGTCCTACCTTGTTGGCATATGAAGGCTTTGCTCTGACTGCATGGCAGTGCCAACCATTTGTAGTTAAGCGTTTGGTCGACGAAGAGACACTGGTCCTCTGCGCTCTCACGTGGTTCACCCACAGCCCAGTTCATGTAGCCAAAGGAAGAAGCTAAAATCAACGACACTCAAACAACTGAACAAGCTGAGAGAGGCTGAACAGATCGATTGCATCTTAGCCACATATTCATACACCTGTGTGTATATCATTCCTCTATGATCAGGCCTGGCTCGGGAGCGCTTCTGAGTAGAGCCCCTTGAAGAAGCGCTAGATAAATTCTATGATTGATATTATATATGCATATATATAACTGGAGTTTGAAAGCTTGCAGCTGCTACCTAATTTCCATTGCACATAAGAGAGTCCTTATTTATTTAATGAATATTCATATATTCATTATTAGTGTATTATTCTAATGAATGCACGTAACTATAGGTAACTTGTGGCGTTTAAGCTTTTTCTTCTTACCATGGATATTTATGAATTTCAGTTTGATGGAATGTGTAATAGTATTGTGTGCTGGACTGCCAATCGAAAGGTCGGGGCTCAAATCTCGATAGGGCAGAAATATACTTCGAGATTGATGTTCCAGTCGCGACCTATAGCCAACTATAGGCTATTATGAGTACGCTCACTACGCTGACCAAACACTGCCAGTGAGAGAGCTGTTCAACCGCCCTAATATGCCGAGACTAAGAAAATGAAGTCGCTTGTACTCTATGCCCATGTCTGCCCTTTGGCGCCAGCTTAACAAACTGCGTTTCTTCTTATTCTTGTTCCTCTTCTTCTTCGTCGTCTAGTAGTAGTGGTTTCAGTTTAACGATTACAAAGATCATTAGCGTCGCCCTCCTCCTCTATCCAGGCTTGGACTCTCACTGTCAGAGTGCAAACAGTGGCGGAGTTGTCGTCGTGTGTGACTAAACTGTTTGCGCTAATACTACAGTTACAGTACAATGACCGAAATGAATTGTGCTGGAGGTGAGTGATGAGGAAGAAGTTCTGTACCTGCCATCCAATGCCATCCTCCTTTGAAAGCGCCGGTCCAGATCTTGCGGTTCTGACCAGGAAAGACAGTGGAAAGCCATTGGCTGAGCCCATACTGTATAAGGTTATTGTCGACCATGGCCAGTTCACCGTTGAAGTCATTGCGACATTTGTCCCTGGCTGTTGTCCAGGAGACTGCGCTGTTGTTGCTGACGTAGTAGCACAGCTGGGAGACCTTCTGGTAGCTATAGCCAGGTCCACTACACCACGAATTATCTAAATAGAGTATTATAAATTCATAGAAGTAATTAAAGATGCCTACCCATATCCATCCAGTTCCCCCGCCTTTCAAGCTTTCTCATCGTCTAAAATCCCACCTCTGCAAATCTCTGCTCACCTCCCTGGTCTCTCTGGCAACCGGACTTGAGACATCACTGGACATATGGCACAACGCCCGTGAATAAACTGATGCCTTGAGTTTTCCTGTAGAATAGCGCTATAGAAATTTAGAGATTACGAAACGAAGCTGCACAGGCGATGTGGTCCGCCACCAAAAGAGGCACACGATTGCCTCACCGTCTAGTGATAATAGATCACAACCACAAGTAGTAGCAGTAGTAGCAGCAGTAGTAGTAGTAGTAGCAGTAGTAGTAGTAGTAGCAGCAGCAGCAGCAGCAGCAGCAGTAGTAGTAGTAGCAGCAGCAGCAGCAGTAGTAGTAGCAGCAGAAGTGGCAGCAGCAGCAGTAGTAGTAGTAGTGGTGCAGCAGCAGCAGTAGTAGCAGCAGCAGCAGCAGCAGTGAGGTGCAGCAGGCAGCAGCAGCAGCAGCAGCAGCATTAGTAGTAGCAGCAGCAGCAGCAGTAGCAGCAGCAGCAGCAGCAGCAGCAGCAGCAGCAGTAGATAGTAGTAGTAGCAGTTGAGTAGTAGTATATAGTAGTAGAGGTGTGGTGGTGGTGGTGGAGGCGGCGTCGGCTGCAGCAGCAGCATTAATAGTAGGCTATTTGTCCAAATGAGTTTGATAATATCAACGTACTCATCTGCTGACATAGATAATCGTAGCGCATTGAGCAGTTTTCGTCGGCCATTTTGGTTTCTAGATTCATGTCCAAAACGGCGCAGCTCTTCTGCGATGGAATCATATCCGGTTGATTGTAGCCCCAAGCCCCGTTCGTTCCTGCAGCATTCAAAATAAAAATACACTGTTGTTGTTGTTGAATTATTATTATTATTATTATTATTATTATTATTATTATTATTATTATTATTATTATTATTATTATTATTAAGACATACACATTGTACTAAATAATGAATGCATTTCTAAAGGCCAGGTAACTGTTAAAATAGGTCTTTGGTTTCTAGATTCATGTCCAAAACGGTGCAGCTCTTCTGCGATAGAATCATATCCGGTTGATTATAGCCCCAAGCCCCGGGTGAGAAGTGAAAATAAGTCCATTTTCTTCTTTTACTGAAATGGGGGCCTTACTTAGCGGGACCTAGGTTCCTTTTAGGTCTCCTATATATATTGACCCATCCCTCCAGTACTAACTGAGATTCTTCAATGCAACCAGAATTGTCTCTGACTGAATTATCTTTGGTTGATGTACAAACTACTTATATTTTCATAATCATCTGGATTATGTGGATTATGGGTTGATCAACAAAATGATTTGACATGATTTGAAGTCTTCACTTGATTAGAAAATGACGAAAGTGGGAAAATGTCACGTATAGCTAAAGGTAATCAGTCCGTCCCACTGGATTCAAGGCTAGGTAATCAGTCCCACAGTCTGCAAGGATAGGTCAGCAACCATAAGTCTTCCTTCAGTAGGACGGTACAACCAGCTGGTGTGTGGAAGATGACCATGGTCGACTTTTCAATGGATTTAATACGGTGGGGGCTTAATGGACAAACGACCCATAAATTTGTCTGTCTGATTTCTGTGCTCTTGTTCCCATTATAGAATTGCACGGTACCACTAATTCTAGGCGTAGTCTATGCCCTATGTCTATTGCTAATCAAATCAGTACTTGTGGTGTTGCTTTGGTTGGTCCATCTTTATTGAGTAAGTTGTGTAGCAACCTACAACTTAGGTCCTCGGCCTTTGCATGACTCTTCCGTAAGAGTCTGAAAAGTATTCGATAATGGTTTTGCGTTGTCATGTCGGCAGTGATGTAGTCGAGTCCACCTAAGCCGAGTCCGAGCCGAGTCCGTGTCACCAGCGATCGAGTCCAAGTCCGAGTCCAAGTCCATCAACAGCAAAATACACTGACGGACGCAATTCAATGGCATAGAATTATAATAGGAGATGGGCGATCGATGGTCCTTGCCTCCGATCCTGTAGACGGTCGTCAGATTGTTGGGTCCTCCGCACCATTTCGACAGCGATGTCGACACGAGACACGTTGAGTTGCAACCAACTGCCATAGTACGGTTGTCGAGCGCATGCGCACAAACACAGGTGCTGCCGTTCTGTGATAGCAGACAGAACGAAGTCATCACCGCTGCATTACCAGTGGCACTTACTACAGGTACTAACTATGCAGATACTAACTCTGGTTGCTACTGAACGAAGAATACTATAGCCTACTAATCCTAAGTTAGCCTAATATTCGATAGCCCTAATCGTAATCGTAAATTAGCAACTGTTTAGTGTAGTCTATATAGTATAAGCATAGTGTCTAAATAGATGTTAAGTTTAGTGTGGTATAATTGTTAGATATAGTGTAAGGTAAGGTAGGTGAGGTTAAGAAAGGTATGTAATGTAGGATTAGGTAAGGCTTGATGATAAGGTTAAGTAGGGTAGGTATGACCAGGTCAGGTAAATTATCGTAGCATACGGTTAGCGCCTTCGTGAGGTTGTTTAGGCGCTATATAAATGGCCATATACGTGCATTCAAACGGCAATTGCTCATTTCCTGTTTAATAATACTGGAAAACTCTTCTAATTTCTAAAGAATTGTATCTGCTACCTTTACCTTCAACTCTTCTGCCAGGTAAGTCAGAGTTGAAGAGATGTGTTACCTGAATGCCTGCGTAACCATATCCGGCGATGTTACAGGCGTAGATACAGCCTTCTGTTGATAAGTCAGTTTTCTGAGCTCTATAGGAGAACGCGCGGCTGTCGTTGTAGCATCCCTGAGCCTGTAGGTCTTGTCCATTGGTGACCCACTGCCAGATAAGTGGTTTGTTCGTTGCTCCGACCCAGGCTCCTTTCAGTCCAAATCGATCCAGGAAATGTTCGATGTCTCTTTGTTTCTGGGCAGATCCGATGCTGGTCAGGTGGGCCCCGGTGTATCCGGAGATGGCGTATCTCTCCGCGCACTTGTCTTCGGCAACAGTCCAGTTCAGATCGTTCAGTCCGAAGGTGTGGCATTGGCTGTCGATATAAACGCCATTGCAGTCTTTACCATCTGAACACGAAAAGAGAAGTTGCAAATGAAAGTCATGCCAACTCGTTCAGTTCTCACCTAGCTACAGATTCAAATGATCAGATTTAAATTTAATGACTCAATCTGTCAATGATAAGAAAGATACTTTTAAAGAGTATTTTAAGTACAAGTATAGATACTTGATTGCAAAAGTATTTAAAAATACAAGTAGATATATTCATTTTCATACAAAGTATTTTAAATACAAGTAAAAATGCGTACTTGTCATCAAGCTTTTTTGTTCAATGTCCTGCGGCACATAACAGTAGATGATGGTGCAAGAAAAATTACGTACTAGAGCTCTATGAACTGGATTCTCAAGTTATTCACAATGGACTAACATCTTCAACAATAATATTGTTGACGAAGTTAGGCCAATGTGCGCTGTTGAGAATCAATATAATTAACAGAGTTGATGAGCTAATCATGAACTATAATTGTAGGAAAATTTACGGGTAACAAATCGTTTTAAAGTCAATACACGAGTAAATCAACTTGCAATTCATTTTGTTTCATGCTGTAACATCAATATATATTCAATATTCAATATTCAATATTCAATATTCAATATTTTTTTATTGCAGCCGAAAACCACTCATAAGATTACATTTGTGACAATCAATCAATGAACAACGTAATTGTAACTGAGAACAGTAATGACACATGAGTTATATTGCAAGTAAGTGAGGAGGAGTAATTAACGGGAGCAATGGGTGGCTCCTAAGGGATTGATATCCCGCTAGGTGGAGACACCCGACCATGTCAAGTATCATAGTTTCAACAGATGGCTGGGCAGAAGTATTCCCATTCTAAAAGAAAGGAAACGAAAGCAATAAAATTGAATAGCTTAACTAAACTTATCTAACTAACTTAACTAAAGCTCGAGGACCAGTGCAACGTGCAAACAGGTTTAGGTTGATTTGTACATATATTTTATAAATGATATGGATTTTCATAGCGGCAATTGTTATTCATCTATGAGAAAGAGGCGTAGCCTTTTTTTAAATTCATGTCGAGTCTTGGATGAGCGAATTTCTAATGGGATGGAGTTCCAGAGTAATGGCCCGGCAGCTCTAATGCTAAATTCTCTTGTATTAGTCCTCGCTTTTGCTGGACGGTATGATGTAGCCCCCTCGTGAAGTAGCCATGAATCTGGGATCCAAGAGTGAAGTACCCTGCAAATGAAGAGGGTAATGAATTGTGTTCGTAACGATAAATGAATTCTCCTATTTGCAGACTTCTTATCTGTTTTAGGCTTAGCAAATTCAGTTCTCTGAAAATAGGGGCGGTATGAGCGTCTTTACGGGCTCCCTGTATTAATCTGATTGCCTTTTTTGGAGGATTATTAATTTATGGAGTCGAGAATCGTAATTTGAGGCCCAGATTAAGTTGCAATAATTTAAATATGGGAGAATTAGTGAATAATATAAGTTTAACCTAATTGTTTTTGGGAGTAGATACGAGATTCTTGATACTATTCCTATGTTTTTAGCTATTTTTTGAGAAATGTAGTTAATGTGTGTTTTCCATGATAAATGTTGATCAAGAAACACCCCTAGAAACTTGGTGGAGTCTACTTGACGGATAAGGCTTCCTTCCAGAGTTAGGGCCAAGTTTACTGGTTTAATTTTCCTATATGATTTGAAGTTTATGAAGTTAGTTTTATCTACATTTAGCGTAAGTCTATTGGCAACGAACCATTTACTGATTAGGGTCAGTTCATTATTAACAATTTCCATAAGGGAGGTGCAGGAGCGGTTGGAATAAAATATATTAGTATCGTCGGCGAACAGGATAAAGTGCAGGGTTGTAGATACAGTAGCTAGGTCGTTGATATACAGTAAGAATAGGAGTGGTCCCAGATTTGACCCCTGTGGGACTCCATATGCAATGTGTCCCAAAGGCGATAGTGATCCGTTACATAAAACTCTTTGTGTGCGTTGACTGAGGTAGCTATGGAACCATTTTAGCTGTAGGCCTCTAATACCAAAATTTGACATCTTTTTTAAGAGGATAGAGTGATCTACCGTGTCGAAAGCTTTTGCTAAATCTATAAAGATTCCGATCGAGTATTATTATATATATATATATATATTATATCGATATATAAATATATATATATATATATATATATATATAGGCCTATGTGTTAATGCTGTATCTAAATGTGAGCGTAGAGATATATGAAAAAATTAATTGTACATTTTGTAATCTATTTATTCTGATCAGTTCTAGTCTGTTCTATTCATTCTACTCTGTTCCCTTTTTTGGAGAACTGCGCACACATTTTTTGTCATCTGACTTAGATGAATGTAGACCTCTTTCACGCAGACCAAATATGCCTACCCGTTCTCTGACAGAGCAATAGAATGTGAACAACGAAGAGCAGATCTCTGCAATTGTAACTAAAATAAAACCAGTAAGGAGAATCACACTGATTCCAGTGCCCCTTGTTCTGCCCGTACTACTTGTTATATCTGTGTCATCGGTGCCACCTGTGTTACCTGTGCCACCTGTTCCACCTGTGCTGCCAGTGTCAATCGGCGGCGTAGGACCGATCCAGTTGAATGGAGGCGTCGTAAAGACGTCGTAACCTGTCAATTTAACACAATATCACATCTAACAGAAGAATGAATTGCCCTCCAAAATGCGATCACACGGTTTACGTGTGGACTTGCGTGCGTATAATGTTTGTATGTATGAAGTAGGCATGTATCATGATATATTCACGTTTCATGTGTGCAAGTATAATTATGTCTGTATGTAGGTCTTTGTATGTGTGTATGTATGTATGTATGGGGCCTGATAGCATTGGATAACACGTTGGCATGGTGAGCTAGAGGTACCGAGTTCGAGCCCCGTAGGGCGGATATGCTTTGTAGGCTGGTATTAGCGCCGTTGTATTGCAGGCTGTCTGTTCTGTAAGTACATGTAGTTAAGATTAAATTGCATAACATGTAAATGTACAGCGCAGTGCGTTTGTCAGGCGCTTCAATAAAGAAAAGATTATTATTATTATTATTATTATTAGTATTATTATTATTATTATTATATTATTATTATTATTATTATTATTATTATTATTATTATTATTATTATTATTATTATTATGTATGATATGTAGGCTATGTCACAATATGGGAACACTAATCTCGAGAACTAAAATAACGATTTAATTAAGCTTATAATTTTCATTACCGTTGTCCGCTGCTAATAGAATTTAGACCTTAAACATTTAAAGCATTTTTGACATCCTTTCTTCGATAGCTCGTGTTTTCATTAATGGCGCTATATATTTTTACCGTAGGGCTACCGTTCACCGATCAAATCCTTCTTGTCTTACCTCGTTGGCATATGAAGGATTTGCTCTGACTGCATGGCAGTGCGAACCATTTGTAGTTAAGCGTTTGGTCGATGTAGAGACACTGGTCCTCGGCGCTCACACGTGGTTCGCCCACAGCCCAGTTCATGTAGCCAAAGGAAGAAGCTAAAATCCACGACACTTAAACAACTGAACAAGCTGAGATAAGCTGCACAGATCGATGCATAAACATGCATATAGCCACATATGCATACACCTTGTATATATATATATATAACTAGTATGAAATTGCAGCTGGACCTGATTTCCATTGTTTCTAAAGAGTCCATATTTATTTAATGAATATAATTATATTCATTATTTATATATTATTCTAATGAATGCACGTAACTATAACTTGTGGCGTTTAAGCTTTTTCTTCTTACCATGGATATTTCTGAATTTCAGTTTCATGGAATGTGTGATAGTCTAGTAATTAGTGTGCTGGACTGTCAATCGAAAGGTCGGGGTTCAAATCTCGATAGGGCAGAAAAATGTGTTAAGATTGCTGTTCCAGTCGCGACCCTAGCCAACTGAGCTATTATGAGTACACCGACCAAACACTACCAGTGAGATTCAGGCGGCTATAGAGAGAGGGCTGGTCAACCGCCCTAATATGCCGAGACTAAGAAAATGAAGTCGCTAATACTCTATGCCCATGTCTGCCCTTTGGGGCCAGCTTAACAAACTCGGTTTCTTCTTATTCTTGTTCCTCTTCTCCTTCTTAGTCGTGCATGATCAAAGTGTTCGCGATAATACTACAGTTACAGCATGATGACTGAAAGGAATTGTGCTGGAGGTGAGTGATGAGGTTGTTCTGTACCTGTCATCCAATACCATCCACCTTTGAAAGCGCCGGTCCAGATCTTGCGGTTCTGACCACGAAAGACAGAGGAAAACCATTTCCTGAGATCTAACTCTATAAGGGTGTTGTCGACCATGGCCAGTTCACCGTTGAAGTCATTGCGACATTTGTCCCTGGCTGTTGTCCAGGCGACTGCGCTGTTGTTACTGACGTAGTAGCAGAGCTGGAAGATCTTCCGATAGCCAGGCCCAGAACACGTCGACATATCTAAATAGAGTATTATATAACTGTAACAAGAGATGCCTACCCATATCCATCCAGTTCCCCGCCTTTCACGCTGTTTAATCGTCTAAAAACACTTTTTTCAGCAGCTCTTTGCTCACCTCTCTGGTCTCTCTGGCAACCGGACTCGAGACATCAGTGGACATGGCACAACACCCGTGAATAAACTGATGCCTTGAGTTTTGCTTTAGAATAGCGCTATAGAAATTTAGAGTTTACTATTGCGATTATGAAATATATATATATATATATATATATATATTGGGCCTAGGATGTCGTTCGCCACCAAAAAATAATAATAATTACGACAATTTATATGGCGCGGCACACGATTGCCTCACCGTCCAGCAGTCTCTTATTATAGTGGGTAGATGACGCAGCGTTAGGACCTGCATGTCATGCTGATCTGTGCTGGTTACCTTCATAACATCTAATATTGATTGTAAGTGTATTTATAATGTAGTGTATAATTATATATACATAAGGATCCTGAGTGGCCGAGTGGGTTGGTAGCCTGCTCGTCACGCCGGCGCCCCGGGTTCGCTTCCCGGTCGGGTCGGTTTATCAGAGATTAATTTCTCGGATCTTTACTGCGGGTGGCTCGGTCGCATTATAAACGTGGAGTACAATACAACACACAATACAACACATCACAATACAACTGGGGCGCGGTGGTTTAGGGGTATGTTCAGTGCCTTGCAGCTGGAGGGTTGCGGGTTCGAATCCACCTCAAAGTCGCCGCGTAGGGACCCTGGGCAAGTCCTTCACTCGCAATTGCTCATGCGCTTCGGCGTGAAACTCCGATTCAGCGTTCGCGCAGAAGTCGGGAGCGCCTCTGAATGGGAAATCTGGTAGGGGCGCTATAACAAGTGTTCAAATACAATATACAATACAATATTTGTGCCTCTTCAACAGAAACTCACAAGCATCGTTCCTGACATGATAACACAAGGACACGATCGAACAAAATGGTTTTCAAACTCTTACGGAACAGAGAATAATATTATAATAGTTGTGACAAGATTTGTTAACCTTTGGTCGGAATGGTTGAAAAATACAGGACGTTGCAGTTTTGAAACGTCTGGAGATCAAAACGAAATGAGTAACGTTTTCCTATATCTACGTAGCAACTGCCATGCAGCAAAATAATGCCATTGCCTTCCGAGCCAGAACTTGACGAATTTTTTCCTTTCCAGACGACCATTAATTACTACACTGTAAACTTACTTAAGACCTCAAATAGCATTAACAGTAGTAACAATAACACTAACAGATGCAACATCAGTAATAGTAGGCTTGTGGTTGCAGTAATGGTGGCGATTGTGTGGTATATTGCATTACGGATTGTATTGTACTTAAAGATTAATAAAGCGCCTCTCTCAGCACGACCTAATCCGAGGCGCTCCCAGTGAGAAAAACCCAGAGAGAAAAGAAAAATCTTAAGAGTACGTGCCGAGGCAGAAGTGCCACCAGTAAATTAGGGTGAGAGTAGTAGTAGTGATAATAGATCACAACCACAAGTAGTAGTAGTAGTAGTAGTAGTAGTAGTAGTAGTAGTAGTAGTAGTAGCAGCAGCAGCAGCAGCAGCAGCAGCAGCAGCAGCAGCAGCAGCAGCAGCAGCAGCAGTAGCAGCAGCAGCAGCAGCATTAATAGTATAGGCTTTTTGGCCTAATGAGTTTGATAATTAATACGACGTACTCATCTGACATAGATAATCGTAGCTCATTGAGCAGTTTTCATCGGCCATTTTGGTTTCTAGATTCATGTCCAAAACGGCGCAGCTCTTCTTCGATGGAATCATATCCGGTTGATTATAGCCCCAAGCCCCTTTCGTTCCTGCAGCATTCAAAAGAAAAGTACACTGGCCTAAACGTTGATGTCAAATTGTTGGTTTGTTATTTTTTTGTTGTTGTTGTTATTATTATAATTATCATCGTCATCATCATCATCATCATCATCGCCATTATTATTATTATTATTATTATTATTATTATTATTATTATTATTATTATTATTATTATCATTATTATTATTATTATTATTATTATTATTATTATATTTTATTATAACAATAGAATAGCCTCAGGGACTTCAAGATTACCTAATATGATAAAAGTCTGGAATGTTGATGAAAATAATTGTTATTATTATTATTATTATTATTATTATTATTATTTGTTTTTTTTATTATTATTATAAGACAAATTTATTTCTTCATAAAGCCAACAAACATATGTACAGTACTGATTAGTAGTAACTGTTTTCTAGTAATGTTTTAGTAGCCGTAGTAGTAGTAGTGGGCTTGCTGTTAAGTTGCAATAGTGAGGTGCCTAGTACTTATAGAGTAGTTTTAGAGCCGCGCACTGATAAGCGTTGTAGAAGATGATAGCAGCAGCACGCTGGTCGCCTGTAGCTGCTGAGATCTTGCTCCTAGTTCTTGAAGCAACTGCAGTGATCATATATGATGTGTGCCAGCTTCCTGCAGTTTCGACTGCCACAGGGACGAAATGATGTGATTGATGAGATAGCTCATTATTTGTTTTCATTGTTGCCAGCTGCTTTTTCAGCTGCCATTACCTGCAGCTTTTGCGATGTTATATGTTCGGTTGATTATAGCAAAAGTATCTGGCGCCGTGACATTCCATGCCAAGCAACGACATCTGTACTACAAGGTATGATGGTGACTCCGTCAGGCCTTTTGCCGTCTGATCTGGAGAGGTTTGGGCTCTTTGATCGCCGGTATTTCATCTCTAGTGAAAGCTCGCCAAATAACGTCGTATGATTATGCCATGTCGATGTTAGTTCCTGCTCCTTTGATTAAGAGAATCCATTATTGGCCGTTGGATTATTACTATTACACCACATTTGCAATATGTGTTTTTCACACAACGCGGTGCCAAAAGTCGGATGCCGGAGCTGCGATTCTTAGACGTCCTGACATCCGTAGGTCAAAGTCGTAATGGGAAGTGCCATGAAAGCCAGTCTTAGTAGTGTGGCGACTAGCACGGCTAGCAATCTGGCGGATTAATTATTAGTCTACTAATTATTATTATTATTATTATTATTATTATTATTATTATTATTATTATTATTATTATTATTATTATTATTATTATTATTATTATTATTATTATGCCGATTATCATATTGTCCTAAATAATGATTGGATTTCAAATGGTAGGCAGCTTTTAGACTATGATACGGTTGATTGCAAAAATGACGAAAGAGGAAAAAATGTCACGTGTGGCCTAAGATAGTCAGTCCAACAGGATGCACGGAAAGGCCAGTACAAGTGTTATTATTATTATTATTATTATTACCAGCTATTATTATTATTATTATTATTAGTTATTATTATTATTATTATTATTATTATTATTATTATTATTATTAAATTATTATCCAGGGACTTCAAGAGGGGTTATTATATAGTTATGAACACATTTATTATTATTATTATTATTATTATTATTATTTATTTTTATTACATTTGTCCTAAATATTCCTAATGATTAATAATTTTTCAAATGGTAGAAACATTTTAATTAGTTTTATGTCAAAATTGCTAATGAAATTGCAAATCTGACTGAAAGAGTCTTTGGTTGATTTCAAAAGATGTTGCGTGTGGCCTAAGATATTCAGTCCAACAGGATGCAAGGAAAGACCAGCAAGTCTTCCTTTAATAGGACGGTACAACCAGCTGTTCTGTATATGATGACCAAATGACCATAATGATTGTCGACTTTTCAATGGATTTGTGGTGGGGGCTTAACGGACAAACGACCCATAAACTTGTCTGTTTGATTTCTGTGCTCTTGTTCCCATTAAATTACACTGTACCACTAAATTTAGGTGTAGACTATGTCTATTGCTAATCAAATCAGTACTTGTGTTAATTTGGTTGGTCCTTCTTTATTGAGTAAGTTGTCTAGCAACATACGACTTAGGTCCTCGGCCTTTGCCTGACTCTTCCGTAAGAGTCTGGAAATTATTCGATAATGCTTTTGCGTTGTCATGTCGGCAGTGATGTAGTCGAGTCCACCTAAGCCGAGTCCGAGTCACTAACGATCGAGTCCAAGTCCGAGTCCAAGTCCACCAACAGCAAAATACACTGAAGGACGCAATTCAATGGCATAGAATTAGGATAGGAGATGGGCGATCAATGGTCCTTGCCTCCGATCCTGTAGACGGTCGTCAGATTGTTGGGCCCTCCGCACCATTTCGACAGCGATGTCAACCCGAGACACGTTGAGTTGCAACCAACTGCCATTGTACGGTTGTCGAGCGCATGCGCACAAACACAGGTGCTACCGTTCTGTGATAGCAGAAAGAAATAATCACCGCTGCGTTTCCAGTGGCACTAACTACAGATACTAACTATGGTTGCTACTGAACGGAGAATACTATAGCCTACTAATCCGAAGTTACTATACGATAGCCCTAATCGTAATCGTAAATTAGCAACTATTTAGCGTTGTCTAGCATAAGCATAGTGTCTGTTTAGATGCTAAGTTTAGTGTGGTATAATTTTAGCATAGTGTAAGGTAAGGCAGGCGAGGAAACGGAAGGTATGTAATGTAAGATTAGGCCAGGCTTGATAAGGTTAAGTAGGATACGTATGTATGACCAGGTCAGGCAAAGTAACGTAGCATACGGTTAGCGCCTTCGTGAGGTTGTTTAGGCGCTATATAAAATAAAGGCCATATACGTGCATGCAAACGGCAATTGCTCATTTCCCTGTTTAATAATATTGGAAAACTCTTCTCGTGAGTTTCTGATACCTTTACCTCCCACTCTTTATATGGTCAGTTTAGAATGGATTGATGATAATAATTGTCTCCGTAAAAACAAGCTGGATTGATGAAACTAGGCCTAAGTCTTTGCTTCAATAGACGCTGGATTCATGAAAATAATTGTATACCTAAATAGAATTGAATTGATGAGAATAATTCTAGCTCAAATAGAAGTTGGATTTATGAAAATAATTTTTCCTGAGATGGAAGCTGGATTGATGGCAGTTATCATGGACATTGGTAAACTGCATATTCATCAACAAGACATAAGAAATAATTTGGCAACGTAAACTACGGCTTTATCGTCTTCTGTTAGGCTAGTCAGAGGTGGACAGATGTCTTACCTGAATGCCTGCGTAGCCATAGCCGGCCATGTTACAGGCGTCGATACAGCCTTCGGTTGATAAGCCAGTGATTTGAGCTCTGTACGAGAACGAGCGGCTGTCGTTATAGCATCCCTGAGCCTGTAGCAGTGTTATTTAAGTCAACTAAAACTGAAAGTCACTTAGTCGTTTTAGCTAACTGAAACAGAAAAGTTCTGAAAACTCTAAAAATACGAAGATGAAAAGTACAAAACCAGTGGCGGCGCGTGGGGTGCAAGGGGTGCGGTGAACTGCGGTCGCACCGGGCGGCACTTCGAGGGGGCGGCACTTTGGCTACCTGGAATATTTTTTCGGCGAGTCAGATATTGATTCGTTTGCCGTGAATTTTAGCATTTGCCGATATTTGCCGTGATTTTTCACATATACTGCAAATTTCTTATGTTAAACGTAGCAAATTTGACCTAAAACGGCCGCCCTGATTAGGAATAATAGTAGGCTATTATAATACATTGGCCAAGAACGAAGGCATTTTTAATCATAAGTAAATTAAACTGTTACATATAGAACACATCCGCCAGCCATTAAATCACAGTGGTTAAATTCGGCTGGATCCCGCCGGATCTGAGACCCGGTGCGGTAGCACCTCTGATTTAAGATCCACCACCGGCACTGTGAGACCTGCCACCCGGATTATGAGATCTGCCACCTAAAAAACGAGACCCATCAGTGCCATCACCTCAACAGGGATTAGCCTATCCACTACTCAAAATCAGTTTAACATTCGTCAGCCTCACAGTGCGTTTCTATATTCACTAGCATAATAGAAGACAACTTAGCCTACGTGTTTACTTAGTCACTCGCTCTGTCTCTCTCTGTCTCTCTGCCAAACGGGCTATACCCCGCAGTCGATCGAGTCGAGTGTATACGATCGACTTGGCTCGGACGACGATCGACTCGATCGACTTCGTCGACTTGGACTGTAGTCTCTTGGCCAAAATTGCTGACGACTGTTGCATTCTTATAATCCAGTATATCTAAATTACACACGTATTTCAGTTGCACTCTCTTCCTCAAACTGTCAATGGTTATAACAGTTCTGTTAACAACTTGCAGTTGTAACTTCTTTAGCTCTGGTGTCTAATGTGCAGAGCATCAACTGTAATTGAACTGGTAAGTAACAGTTCAGGTATTATAATGACATCGTGTCTGCCTGTGGTTGACTTGTATACAGGATTAAGCCTCGCTAAATCCGTCGACCTGGTCAGCTATAGGCAGCTATAGGCTACAATGGAATCTCCTACGGTACGGTACACAAATAGTACCAGCTCAACAAATAAGACGGCAGTAGAGGACGTGTAATATCTATCTATTATAGTTAAACTGTGTTTGAAAATATCTCTATAACTTCCACTAAAAAAAAAGCGCCAAGAGGTTCATTACTTGCAGTGAACTTAATATTAGGTTCATGCGGTAGTTGTGTGTTTACACAGAGTTACGTCATTACCGGCATATGATAAGGTCTGTCACTTTGTGAAGAAATAGTAAGTAAAATATTTCAGAGTCGAGTCGAGTCGAGGAAACAACGATCGACTCGACTTGGCCTGAGTTTACGATCGACTCGATCGGCGAGTCGATCGAGTCGACGATTTTCGATTGACTCGACTTGGCCGAGTTTACGATCGACTCGATCGATCGACTCGATCGGCTGCGGGGTATAAAACGGGCTTCTTGGGCCCGTCTGATGTACCCATTAACTCCGATGAGTGCAGCAGCCGAAGAATATCGTCTCTGTCAGGGTGGGGTATGATCAGCCGATAGCCGATGCTGTTTAAACGCCAACCCTCCACCTACGGCGAGCTCTTTGACATCTAAGGCGCTCTTTAGTTTAGAATACCTATTTTGGACTCGTAAGTAAGGAAGTATACAAGTCGTTTTTTATCGTGATACAAAATTTTGACTCGGAAACCGAGTCAGCGAGTCAAATTCGAGTCCGGGCCTTCGAGTCCGAGTCCAAGTTCGAGTCGCGACAAGCCAAGTCCGAGTCCGAGTCCACCAAAAATCGGACTCGAGTCGGACTCGAGTCCTAGGCCGGACTCGAGTAGTATACATTACTGATGCCTACTCCGCGCGAGACGCCTACTGAGTTGCTGAGATTCATCACTTCATTTGGCGACCGGGATGTTTTCCCGAACCTAGCTACAGTTTTGCAGATAGGCCTACTGCTTACTATTGGCGTATCGGTTGCTAGCAGCAAACGTTCATTTTCAAAACTTCAGCTAATTCACACCTATCTACGCAGCACCAAGAGAGGCTTACCAATTTGTCGATTGAGAGAGAAACTGCTGCGCAGATTGACTTCAGCCAAGTTATCGACGACTTTGCGTCTGCAAAAGCGAGACGAGTAGGCCTACGTGTACAGTTTTAATTTCTGACAGCAATTTGCTAGTCCTGTAGCTGCACGAGTGTGATGTCATTGCTTGAACGTTGAACTTTTCAGGCAGGCAGCATGGAAACAGTCTTTATTAAATAAGTATGATTTATTAGGCCTACTTGTTTTTTCGCGTAATCCACTTAAAAATAATAAAACATATTAATGATTAAAATTTATTTCAACTTTAAAGTTTCCAGAAAAATACGTAAGTTGCTAATGCCAAATTGATAAAAGTAGGCCTACTGTAAGTGCACAGTAGGCCTACACAGTGGCACTTGTAGCGGATCTGCATCATTTCATGCTCCTATGCTCTATACTAGGGTACTAATGGCTACGGCTTCTACTAGTACTAGCTACTATCATGCACAACAGAGACAAAATTCCAATAGACTACTAGACAGACCTGCCGCCTAACCGGGGGGAGGGGGCGGCACAGCTGTTTCGCACCACCTTTGAAAAATCCACGCGCCGCCACTGTACTAAAACTAAAACCAAAACTAAACTCGAAAGTTTCAAACTGAATTAATTTTTTCTTATGGCGCACAAACCGAGTGGCGGACATGTCTGCAACAGTAAGTGGCGAGTGCTTCAAACTGCAACTCAATAGCATGAAGGCATGAATTTAGTAAGATCTGTTATTCTTGCTAATCGAAATGAATGTCATTAATAAAAATTACATTTAATTGCTTTTGTAGAATGCCTACAGAACTAAATTAAAACTGTAAAGTTCTGAAAGCCTGAAACTGAACAGATTTGAAAACTATAACTAAGACTAAACTGGAAAGTTATAACAAAACTAGAACTGAAACTGAAAAGTAAACTGAAGCTTAAATAACACTGGCCTGTAGGTCCTGTCCATTGGTGACCCACTGCCAGAGAAGTGGTTTGTTCGTTGCTCCGACCCAGGCGCCTCTCAGTCCAAATCGATCCAGGAATTTTTCGATTTCTATTTGTTTCTGGGCAGATCCGATGCTGGTCAGGTGGGCCCCGGTGTATCCGGAGATGGCGTATCTCTCCGCACACTGGTCTTCGGCAACAGTCCAGTTCAGATCGTTCAGTCCGAAGGTGTGGCATTGGCTGTCGATATAAACGCCATTGCAGTCTTGTCTTTCTTGACCAGCTGAACACGAAAAGCGAAATTGCAAGTAAAAGTCATGCAAACTGATTCAGTTGTCGCCTAGGTATACGGATTCATATGATCAGATTTAAATTTAATGACTCAATCTGTGAATGACGAGAAAGATACTTTTAAAGAGTATTTTAAGTACAAGCATAGATACTTGATTGCAAAAGTATTTAAAAATACAAGTAGATATATTCATTTTCATACAAAGTATTTTAAATACAAGTAAAAATGCGTATTTGTCATCAAACGTTTTTGTTCAATAACCTGCGGCGCATAACAGTAGATGATGGTGCGTGAAAAATTACGTACTAGAGCTCTATAAATTGGATTCTCAAGTTATTCACATTGGTCTAACATCTTCAACAATAATACTGTTGACGAAGTTAGGCCAATGTGCGCTGTTGAGAATCAATATAATTAACAGAGCTGATGAGCTAATCATGAAATATTTTGTAGGAAAATTTACGGGTAACAATTCGTTTTAAAGTCATTATACGAGTAAATCAACTTGCAATTCATTTTGTTTCACGCTCTAACATCAATACATAGGCTTAGGCCTATTGCTGTATCTACAGTAGCCTAAGATGGTATGAAAAATTAATTGTAATCTACACCGTGAGGCATAAAAAAGGAAGCCCTGCAAAATCGTTATTATGTCAACAATATTCAAACAATGTCAATGAAATTCATAGCTAACTAGCAGGCAATGTAAAAAATATTACAGTTTGTACTCAAACTGTCCGCCTTCAGCTTCTACGCATGTGCGAAGTCGCTTGCGCCATTCACGCACCGCCGAGTCAATAATTCGTTGGTCAAGATCGTTCCAAGCTTGCATGATTCGCTTACGAAGATCTTCAACATCACGGACCTTTGTTTTGTACACCATTTCCTGCATACATCCCCATATTTTATAATCTACGGGATTCAGATCTGGGCTGTTAGGGGGCCATAGTGTAGGAATTATGAAGTCAGGAGTATCATTCGTCAGAAGTGCAACCGTTTCTCGAGCTCTGTGCGCTGGAGCACCATCTTGCTGGAAAATGTAAAATTGAGAGAATTCTCGAATTTCAGGTAGAAGGTCTTCTATGAGTTAAACATCTCTGTAGTATTGCCCGTTGATTTTTACCCCCGGTTCAAAAAAGTGAATTGACGTACGCCCCAAAGAAGAAACACCGACTGACACCATCAGGGATTTGCTAAACGTCGGACGTGTGAGTAAAAGGAGGTCGGCTGCAATATCTCTCTTTCGAGTTTCAACTGCTACATGTATACAGGCGATCATTTTGAGTATTGCTAGGAGAAGCAACTGTGAATAATTTTTCGTCAGTAAACCAGATGAAATGCAATAGGCTAGCTGGGTAGCGACGGAACAAAAGGCGACTGCGGTCAAGTCGAGCTTGTTTGTTGGCCACGGTCAATTCATGTGCCCTATGTTTTTTCATGCATATCAAACGTAAGTCTTTCTTCACAATACGATTAACGGAACGTTGAGATATACCAACTTTCCGAGCAGTTTGTCTTTGAGTACGGTGTGTTTGCGGCAAATCTTCCTGGCTCAAAACAAGTGTTTCAACTTCTTCAATTTTGTCAGCAGTTCGAGCAGTGCGCGGACGGCCACTGCCGGGAAGACGTTGCGAAGTTCCAGTAGGCCTACTATCAATCTTGCAAATAATCTTGTCCAATCCACTACGAGACCAGCTTTTATGAGGAAACTCTTTTAAAACTCTTTTTGCTCCATAATGTTTGTTTTGTCTTACAAATTTCATAACGTGTTTATCTTCCTCACTGAACGCCATTTTCGTAAATGGTGAAAAAATTAATGACGTCATTATTATTACGTCAACGATTTAGCGGAAATTTGTTATAGGGCCTTTTTTTAAATAAAATTATTGATTTTAACGATAGATATTTTTGCGTAAATTGCATTTGTTTTGATCAATTATTGAATGAGTTATAACGATTTTTCAGGGGTTTCCTTTTTAATGCCTCAATGGAGTCACGGTGTATTTATTCCAATCAGTTCTATTCTGATCTATTTTTATTGTAGGCTACTCTGCTCCATTTTAGGATAAACGCGCACATATGTTCTGTCATCTGACTTAGCCTAGATGAATGAAGGCTAGTTTAAATTGCGGCTGTGTCAACTTTTATTTTTCTTCTAATAAACGAATAAGTGATGATGATGAGACCTCTTTTATTGAGACCAAATATGCCTACCCGTTCTCTGACAGAGCAGCAGAATGTGAACAGCGAAGAGCAGATCTCGAAGGCCTGAGATCTTCGCGATCCTCATTTCTGCGTCAGAGTAGTTGCAAGTGCGGATAACTCAGTAATTCTTCTCCCTCACAGGCAAATCTCGATTTCGTTTAACTCAGTCTACGACTAAATACGATGTAGAGAATGCTTCGTCCTTTTTATACACAACTGAGACAAGGTTTTTCCAAACAGTCAACAGTGTAGACGAACTTTCGTGGCAGCTGCATGTCCTATCGTCATGGCCACGCATGAAGAGTTTTGTGTTTACAGTCAGTCTATGCGGCTGTCTCTGTCAGTCACCTTGTCTGTGTCTGTGTCTCTACTCGTCTGTCGGTCTCTCTATTTCCAGATCCACTTGTCGCCTGTCGTGTCGTGCCTAGTTTTTTGTTCGGTGCCATCATGCCATGCCGTTCCGCGTCGTTGCATTCGGTCACGTCGTGCTGTCGCTATAAGATAATCGGCACGATTAGTTAAATTGTTAAACGATTACAAATAGAATTAGCAAAATCTTTTAGCTAATCGATTAGAATTAGGCCTATTAGAATTAGGCCTAGCTGTTTGTTTAAAAATGTCTGATCAATTTGCTAACTAATCGAATAGTTAAATTGCTAATCGATTAGAATTAGCCTGTTTGTCTGATCGATTTGTTACCCATCTCTGGTTGTTGTGGTAGGCTAGCTTATCCAATGGGTTAGTCAGCAGAAGATAAACATCGTGCAGTCGACGACTGGTGTTTATAGGTTGCTTCGTAAACATCGTGCAGTCAGGTTATTGACCGTTATTCAATCGACCACATTCACTTGAACCCTATACTCCATTAAATTTAGCAGCAGATAATGAAGTGCTAGGAACGCTTATAATTCCTGCTAGCATTCCTATGCAGCCCGTATAGGACACATATTTCCATTTGGAGCCCATTTAGAACCAATGTGGGTTCAAGCTGTAGAGGTGCACAATCCCCGACCAAGGGAGGCGTGAGAACCCGATCTTTATTCTGTGGCACTCTGTACGAAGAAGCCGTAAGCCATGGTTTGTCAGTTAATAGATTAATTATCAGTAATATGTTTTTTTTAATTTGTAACTCTATAGCGTCGCTTTCTAACGCATAAACCCAACAAAAATGCGTGTAGACTGTAGAGAGCACACGCCCACACGGGTTGTGTGGTCTCTTGAGGAGGAGGACACTGAGTGTTATTTTCTGTGTACGCTTGAAGATCACACTGGATGCTTCATTGCACGACAGTATGCAGCGTCTACAGCGGCATTGGTTGATATCTTCAGTAACAAGGTGCAGGTACGTAACGAGACTTAAACTCAAGAGGAGGCAACTTCACAGACCATTTGGCAAAATCCTGGTCATTGGGGTCATTGGTCAATAGAAGTTAAAGTATATATAAAGCAAGAGTAGGCAACTGCCTCCTCGTGCCTCAGTGTAGCTATGCCTATGACAAGATTGTGATCGTGAGTGTGGGATAATGTGGCTATTTGACATAGGATGTTTGAGATTACAGAGTAGTCATTGTGGGTAGCGTCCAGGTAAGTTATTGAAACTCTCGCAGTCTGATAATCTGTCTATAGGGGGCCCTCAAAAGGCCTCAATCAATGTTTACCTCTGACGTCATACCCCATTGATGTTACGAGTGTACTCAGGCACGATGCTGTGCAAATCATCATGAAAATTAAATAATGCAGGTGAATCACCGACGAAACGTAAATGCTATTGAATATAAAAAGATTAATGGAAGGCATAATTATACAGGCGTCACTAAGACATCTGTATAGAGTCTCAGATATGACACTACACCGCTTCATTAAGGTAGGCTATATAGGTTACATACTGGTACAACTGTATGGTTTACAAAGAACGTATGACGCCACGTGAACCGTATGCGCTGGAAACCGGTTTCTCTATGTAGCCTACTTACACGAACTAATGTGTGTTTAATACTGTTTATCGTGTTCAACTGAAAACTGCGCCCGCTGTTATCTGAATATTCGGAATTCGCTGTCCAATATTCAGTTTGTTCGTCAATTTCATGTACTTGATATCATCCAGGTCTAAACTTATTACTTAGGCTATTTTGTTTAACGTGCATGAACCACATCACATGGCTTCTGGTTTTTCTGATCTATCGGATTTCATTCAAACTGGCGTTTCCCATAGAATCTAGATTATGATTTTAGATTCCCGTTTTACTCAAACGCGATCATCGACTGATGTCTTAGAGTCTTGAACATTGCGATTATGAAGCTATAGAAGGCACTATAGATTAGACAGTAGTTAGATTTGAATGTATGATTCCCGCCTTTCAATTAAGAGCAGTATATATATGGAAATAACAGTGGTAAAAATTTTGAAACCGGATTTCTTGTGCGCCACTTGCACCTAAAATGACCGGTAAAGTATTACACAGTCAGTGAGGAAGCCAATCCAACTAATCTCAAACAGTTCTCTTCCTCCTGGAGACCTGTGTATACGGTCTCTATGGCATCATAACTCGAATCTTCTCGTGACATCTGTGGACGACGCCATGTAACGCTCCTGAATAAGCTGGTGCCCTGCGCCTAACTGTAGAGTAGTGCTTTAGAAATTTGGAGAATAGGATCACGATTACGATGGACAAATATTCCAGCCTCAGTCGTTCTCTGCAGTGCTGTAGATACAGAGGATTCTGAGCGAATTGATACTCACAGACGAAACTGCTGTCGCCAGTTCACAGCTGTGACATCGTGCGTGACTGCACGCATGATTGGCTTTTGACGCCAGATACACCATAGGCCAAAATTGCATTTACATAGGTCTACAAATAGAGTCCAAAATAAAGAATTACGCCGCTTGGTTTACAAAGATTTCACTAAGCCAAGCGAAATACGCACGCTTGAAACTCCATTAACGCTATACAGACTACTTTCTCGGAAATTTCTCAGACTATTGTGTATTTATACTTGTTCCACTCAGACCGTGTTCGTTGTTATTGGCATGTATATGTATAGAGCTGTAAACCGCCAACACCGGTGTTCGCCTGCTGCATAACACCGACTACGGCCTTACTCCAAATGATCGTTTCCCACAGCAAAGTCATCATGTTATATGCAACGTCAAGACCAGTCAGTTTCAACAAATCATGTATATCTTAACAAAAATAAGCTTAATCGAAAAATATCATAAAAATCCACCAACATGTCCTGATTTAAACATTTCTTTAATTTTTGTTTCTAGGACAGCGGTGGGCCTAATAGGCCTTTTACCACACATAGAGTAGGTCTATGGCAAAAAGTGACAGATACTAATAACCAGAAGAAATTTGATGCTTTGGCTTATCTCATGTGCACGCTTATGGCTCTGCTAGACTGATTGCTCGTCTTCCTCGATTCTCTCACATCTCTTCATTCATGGTTGAAGAAATGGCTCCCTCTATCTGTCCGAATACAATTCAAGGTTCTTATTTTAGTCCTTAAGTCTCATCTGGGTCTTGCTCCGAAGTACCTTTGCGATCTCATGCTTCGCCCACTCTCTGCCACTTCGCTGCGTCCTCTCCGATCCTCTGATCGGCTTGACCTTTTGTTCCCCGTGTCAGGACTGCGATGGCTCAATCCAGATCCTTCGATCGCCTGCATAGGTCCTTCTCTGTGGAATGGACTTCCTCCACCGGTTCGCTCTGCCATCCTTTCTGGTATAGTCTCTCCTCATCTTTTTCTAAACTAAAATCCTGCCTTTTCCCTCGGGTTGCTCGCACTGGGAGCGCTTCTGAAAGGCTTTTGCTATGAGAAGCGCTTTATAAATAGCCAAATACAATACAATACAATACCTCACTCCTCAGTATGCGTTGAAAGAGTGTTTTCGAAGGTTAACTTAGGGTAGTTAAAACTAAACAAACCAACCAACTTTTGTGTGAAACAGTTTCCAAGTTACTAAAGATGGAGTTTGTCATAAGTTTAACCCTAAGAAAAGCGTGGCTGAAGATGTGCGTGAACGATGTTGTCGACAGAGATATGCAGATATTGTGAAACTCCACAATCAAGATCCCACGTTGTCAATTCATCCATGTGATCTTGACGAAGCAGAAGTTATGGATGCCGATTCGCTGACAACTTTGACAAGTGATAATTGTCCACGGTAACAAGTCACAACTAACATCTGATTCCACTCACTTGAGGACATTTTGGCAATGTAAGTGTGCTAGTAATATTCTGTTAGGCCTACTTACAGTTGCATTAAATTAATGTTACAGAGAGACAGTTCAATCAGTTCATACCTAATTTTGAAGTGTTAATAGGATTAAAATTGGTTTTTATATTATTGGGGTATTTCTGAATTTTTTAAAGAAGGAAATCTTGGTTTTTCCGAAACCTCAGTGGTAACACTGGCCGTCTGCTTCAGTTTAGGAAAGTCTTAATCTGATGATTCCGTCATTTTTAGTGTTTGAAACTTTTAGTTGCATTGTTAAGTTATGTTAACCAGTAATAATTATTTGAAATTTCTATAATATTAAGTATTGATTGAAATCTGGCGCAATGAAACGTTGTTATGATTCTGGAGCTGCAAAACGAAAGAAGCATACAAGTTCAAAAGTAGCCTACGTGTTCAGAAGGGTCCCCTAAATGTTTGCGCCAAAGACCTCGCTTTCTGTAAACGTGTCTCTGGGTAAGTAAGTAAGTAAGTAAGAATGTTCTTTATTGAACGCAAGCAAACGCTCAGCGCTTTACATATAGTCAGATATAATATGTACAAAGAAAACAATAATTAGAAGAAAATTACGTCAACTAGAAAACTATATTCTAACTGTACAACATCGCAGCTAAGAAGCCACGCCTGGTAAGGGAATGATTAGGCCTTATGTGAGCGTGGGCGCAGTTTTGACCAACAATTGACAGGGGGAGAACTCGTGGAGGGTGTGGCTAGTATTTGTTAAGATGTTTCTAAATAGGTCTATATCAGCTTTTTTGCAAAGCTCCTCAAACGTGGGGAAAGATTTAGGTAGGACTGAAGAAATTCAATTCTATTCAATATTTGTTGATTCGAACGTTTAATTTTCTTCATCATATTCTCTCTCCTTCTTCTATATTCTTGCGTTTTCAGACGCTCTTACTTTCAGTCTCATGATTAGGCCTATTTGGCTTTTTGTCAACTTTTGACCACTTTTTCGTCATCGCACTATTAATCAATCTCTCTATCTATGTTTTCCGCCTATCTGTCTGTCTGTCTGCCTGCCTGCATCTCTATCAATCTATATAATATTCATCTATCTATCTATCTATTCATATCTATCTATCTATCTATCTATCTATCTATCTATCTGTCTATCTGTCTGTCTGTCTATCTATCTATCTATCTATCTATCTATCTATCTATCTATCTATCTATCTATCTATCTATCTATCTATCTATCTATCTATCTATCTATCTATCTATCTATCTATCTATCTATCTATCTATCTATCTATCTATCTATCTATCTATCTATCTATCTATCCATCCATCCATCCATCCATCCATCCATCCATCCATCCATCCATCCATTATAAATGTGTTGTAAGGCAATAGAGAATCAGCGCCAACCTAGTGGAACTAGGCTTATTCGCTGGTGCCAATTCAAATCCATATGGTCTGCTGCAAGACCACGTTTTCGTGCCAATTCTATTGATATGATATTGAAAGTTTGCGCAATGCTATGGTGTTAGCGCTAAATTTGCTTGACATGTCCGCAAACTGTGATTCGAACCTTTTAAAAGCAAAATGCGACTTCATGCGGGTGCAAATATAAGCATGTTAAGCATTCTATCATCTATGTCATTCTCTCTCTCCTTCTCTTTCTCACTCTCTCACTCTCTTTGCATTTCACCTTTTCTATCTGTCTGTCTGTCTCGTTTGCTGTTACTCTATGACTAATCTTGTCTTTTGTTCTCAGTCTTCAAACTCTGTGTTTCTTGTTCACTCCGTCAATATCGCTGTCTTGTCCGCTCTCTATTTCTTTCCGTTAACTCTCTCATCAAATTTGTACTCTTTCAAGCAGTCTTTTTTCATTCACTTATTCGCTCAGTCTTTGATACACAGGCCGAGACCCATACTTGTGCAATGTGTTGCTTCTGAGCTCTCTATTGCTCTTCCACGTATTCTCATGTCTCTGACTTGCATCTTTTGCACCACTGCGAGTGTTTGTCTTGCATTCCCATCCAAGTATAAAAGCAAATTACTCAAATTGAGACATTTCTAAAATTGGACATTTTGTGGGTAATACCAAACTGGCGATGAAATTCTACTGCTTGAGAGCTGCAATGAATGGACTACGGAGACCTTCTCGTGGTGGTCTCTCGGCGTGCAGTTAAACTAGCTGGTTGGCTGCATGGCAAAGATTGGCAGCAGTGTTTCATCATTCATTCTCTCTATAATTATTTTCAAGTTAGTGTACTTTATTATCTAATTACCAAGCTGCATCCTAAGGTGGCTACCTGATAATCATCGAATGCATTACATAGCTTTTGTGAGCCTCACTGGCTTCCTTCTGAATGGAGTACTAAATTTAAGATGCGAGTACGCACATATCATTTCTTAATACAATGCTAACTCCATATCGCCCTCTGAGACCGTTGCGTTCTTCCAACACAGGTTTAATTGCTGCTGGAATCTAGTTTCAAGGCAATTGAAATGTAGGATCACGTGTCTTCGGTTACTGTGCTCCTCCTAATCGGAATCGTCCACCGCAAAAGACCCGACTTCTCAACTCGCTACCAGTCTCTTACGGACTGATCTTCTGGATGTTGACCTGATTACGGATTGTTTTGATGCGCCATCGGTTGATACCTTGTGCATTAGACACCGGCGCAATAGAAGTTGCTAATTACATTACATTACATCATTTGAATCACAGTCGAGACAAGCCTACTATATAACTTATTCTGGCTTTCTTCAACACTCCGTCTTGAACCATAGCGAGCGTAATTCGTGCCTGAAGAGTCAGCTTTAGCCTATTGACCTTTCACACGTAATAACTGCTGTAAATTTTAAAGAAATTATTTATTACATAGATAGTTAGAAACAATAGTAGGCCTAATCTTTCATTCACTCGGATAGAGTTCAAGTTCAACATGACGATAACATTGAATTGCTATGCGCTGTGTATATACAATAATTATGTTACAAAGATTTTTTAGTGCAAGTAATTCAAGTTTTCGATCTTTCAAGAAAGAGCAAAAATAGTTCTATACTGCAAGTGCAACCTAAGAGCTTCTAAATAGACGAGATTTTATCACAGACCTACAATGGATTCACAGAATATGACAGCTCTAATCAGCGACAGCATAACTCTATGCAGGATAATCATGAGCTTTAACATAAATCAATTGCTGTTTTTTAAAACGGTAACCAAAGTTTAAAACACGTTTAAAGCTACATGTACAGCTAATATTCAAATTTTGGTCTCTCTGCGTTCATTTCTGTTTCTGGCAAATACATAGTCAGCAACACAGACAGTAACAGACGCAAATGCAACATGGCACACAAACAGACAAATAGGCAGACCTATTATGATACATAAATCCGTCCGTCATCATTCTGTCAGAACAGGAGCCATATAAATGTCAATGCACATTATCATTATAAATGTCATAGTGCACATATAATATGTATACAGCAGGCAGCACATTGAAAACTGTGGACGTAGTTATAATGTTGCTTGTTTCTCTTTGGAAACCTGTTTGGTCAGTCAAGCGTTCCATCCTGATCGTACGTGTAGGACTTCCTTCTCTCAGAGCTCTACGTCATGATCCATTGGTCGGCGCTCACCTCGTTCCCACTGGTTCCGCTGCATTCTTGAGCGAAGTCGTAGAAGAGAAGTCTTCTCCGCTGTTTGGTACGTGCGCGATGGGTCTGGCATCGAAGTGGTGCGCGGAGCCGATTTTATTTCCACTGCAATAACACACATAAGCTGCCTGCATCCTTTCGTTGTTCCGCATTTACAGTCTCTAATCTAATCTATCTGATCTAGTGACCTCTATAGCGCCCTTTTATAGGTCCTAAGATTAGACTTCAATTAGATCAAGGAACTGACAGAACGAATTGAAGTGGACGGCGAATTCCAATGCATTGGACCAGCAAATGAGAAGCCTCGAGAAACCAACGATACGAGAAAGACAAGAGTTAGTCTCCACTGATTGAGTGAAGTCCATAGGTTAGTAAAAGCGGGAAGTAATGGACGACACGTTGGCTGATTAAAATGTAGTAGACCTACTTTGTGAACTATAAGACCGATTTTAAACTGGTTTCTTTGCAATATAGGCATCCAGTATGCTACAACGAACGTAATTATGGGCTTAATAATTTATGCTGCTACATGGATTTGAAGGTTTTGTTAGCCTATGTCTCTGTCTAGATAATGTTTAACAATTTGTAGTTCGTGTAGAGCTTTCTTAATGATAGCAATGAATAGTGTGTCGTAGTACAGAAGTTAGCCATTTATTAGGTAATAAAACTAAAACAGTTTCTGGCATGTTGGATCTGATTTTGCGAATATCCTGTAGCCGTATGAAATTGAACTGATTTGCATGTGCATGGCCTGAACATGGTCACAATGGCCTGAACGTGGCCCTTCTACGCAGAACTCGATATATTCTATATACCGGTATTCTACCCTGTGATAGATAGGATCTTACCGATTTTTGGCGATGCATAGAGCCAGCAATAAGAGGGCAAGCAGTAGACAGAGGAACAGAATGATTGCTAAGAACGCGAATAAACCTAAAACAAACAAAATCTTTCATCAATTCATGACCAAAGCAATTACAAGAACTACATTGGTTATGCAAACAAACAGAGCAATTGGAAAAAATGCCGTAGACTAAATACAGGTCATTTAAATTTCAAATACAATTTCCATGTATGCCATAGACCTGTTGGATAAACTCCAGGAAAGATGGAATTTAGAACTCGGTTTACTAAGGGGAGTGCTTATCATACACAGGCCGGAATAGAGAGGGCAGGTGGGCAAGCAGACACGGGCCTACGATTTTGAGGGGCCTGCTCTCCGGATAAAGAGTCAAAGTATGAAGGGGATCGTCTAGCATAAAGATTAATGTAAATAAAATATTGATAAATTATAAATGAATAAATTAGAGCTGTCGCGCATATTCGTAATGCGTTGTATGAAATAATGCTTCACTGTGTAGCGTCCTTTTTTAAAATCTAGACACTCTTTTTAGCTTCCAGTTTCACGCGTGTGCAGCAAGGACGAAGGACCTATATAATACATAGCCTATATATATTGCACGTGAAATAAATTAGCGCTGATTGATTACCAACTTAAGTACTTAATGTAAAGTATGAAATTAGTAGGGCCTACATGATTTCCCATCTGACCTGGGTATGTGAGTCTGGTCTGTGGATCTGCCAGTCACATTACCTTGGTTGCCTTCAGTTTTAGCAGACACGAAAGTGACTCAACGAGTCAGATAGTTAACAAGGTGAGTGCACCTGGTTGGCCTAGTTGATAATAATTAGGCCTATTTGACGAGACTTGCTTTTGTGTTGGTTGCATGGGCGTAGCCAGAAAAAATTTCGGGGTTTAAGATTCTGGGGGGGTTACTTGGAAATTTGCAACGTTCAGACTTGCATGTTTGTGTTTTGAAACTTGGGGTTTGAACCCGTAACCCAACCCCCACTAAATACGCCCATGGTTGGTTGCTTTGGACGTGGCAGGTGAACCTGGACCACCGGACCACTTGATGGCGATCGGGTCACTTATGAAGGACCACCAAGAGATCTATTGTGGAATGCACTTCATGTTTTACGGCATCACAAAATCTCCGAAGCGTCACCCGATAAGTGGTCATATTATATAGGGTGACTAGATAGGTCGAGAACGATTGGAATGCAGAAAAATTTATGTTATACACAATATAGCATGGAAAGTTGTATACTGGAGGATAGGTTGTTCAAATGAGAATGTTACGCAAAAAAATAGATCACTAGCTCACTTATTAAAATTTTAGCGCCAATATCCGTGACGTCATCAAATTCGTGCCAAGCAAACGTCCAGTTAGGCCGAAAACAATATTGTACGACCATCATTGTTAATCCACACATAATTAATTAATTAATACAAATTATCATTTAGTATTTAATAATGTTTTCTTTACTCTTTATTACAGCCTCAAGTCGATTAGGCATCGAGCCGATTAGATTTTTCAGAGTTGTCAGAGGTATCGATGTCCATGCCTTACGAAGCCGACGTTTTAAGGTGTTCAGTGTCTGGGGTTCGGGATCGGCATAAACAGTTGCCGCCATAATACTCCAAACATTTTCTATTGGTGACAAATCCAGCGAATTAGGCGGCCAGTCCCCCGGTGAGAAGTATCCATTGATATTTTTGTTCAACCATTCGACTGAGGCTTTTGATGTTTGTGTACGTGCACCGTCTTGTCTCATGTTTGTGGCTGTTAACTGAGCGCAGACTGCAGTTCGCTGGAATGCGGGTTTGACCTCTTTCTCCAGTAGGCCTATCTCATTAATGTAATAACTCGAAGTGACTGAAGTTTCATTTGGAATGATATGAAGTTTTGTTAATCCAAGAGATGTCATGCCTCCCCACACCAGAACTGAGGGACTGAACTTAACCTGTGGAGCGCACGGAACAGAACTTTCTTGTGATCTCCACACAACGTCGTTCTTACTGTTAGGTACGTGGTAGAGTTTGAAGGGCGATTCATCACTGAACATAACACGCGACCAATCAATATCCTTAAACTTCTTCGCGAAGTTTACTCGGCGAACTTTGTAGGCATCAGTTAACTTTGGGACTTTTTGTCTCTTAAACTCTTCCATTTCAGCGTCGTCCGCATATAACGCCTGATTGTCTCTTTGCTTCCAGCAAGGCGTTTGTCTTTTAACCGACGTTCTAATTTTCGCAAACTCTGTCCTCGCCTATATTTAGACTGTTTGATCATGAGCGGCAGCAGTCAGCACGGACTTTCGACCACCGTAATATCGATTCCGCAGCGTCTCGTTTGGACTCTGCTTGTAGCGTTTGGCCCACTTGCTAATCCACGATTTAGAACGACCCAATTTCTTTCCTATAACACTGTAACTGTCTTTTCTCCAATAATGTAATAATTTGAGCCCTAATTTGCGATTCATTTAAGGCCGCCATTGCCTAATCGGCGTATTCACTAGTCAATGATAATGCTACTTGTTTACGTTTGCTTGGCACGAATTTGATGACGTCACGAATATTGGCGCTAAACTTTTAATAAGAGAGCTAGTGATCTAATTTTTTTGTAACATTCTCATTTGAACAACCTATCCTCCAGTATACAACTTTCCATATTATATTGTGTATAACATATATTTGTCTGCATTCAAAATCGTTCTCGACCTATCTAGTCACCCTATAGCTACACGGGAATGCGTTCGAATCTTAAAATAGTTCGAATAATTGAGTTTTCCTTTTTGTATCGGCTTACCTCAACTTTTTATCTCGACACCCTCATTAAACCTTACCCTGATTGGTATTCTGCGAATAGCGGCGCAATAGAAGGCGAGTCAACTAAATTAGTTAAAAGACTTGAGTCTAATGCTAGGTCTCAACTGAGCAGAAGTATTCAGAATTATATACTGACCAATGGCCAGGTTGCTCCATCCCGTCTTCACTGAGCTTGCGCCCACGTCAGGCTCACTGGAATTGGTCGTTGAATCGATGATAAACGAGACCGTCGTAGACCCCGAAAACCCAGTTCTAGTTCCTGGTCCTCCTGTATTTCCAGTGTTGCCTGTACTACCTGTTCCCTCAGTGCTTCTAGTGCTTCCTGTTCCAACTGTGCTGCCAGTAGTACCTGGTCCACCTGTGCTACCGGTGCCACTTGTGCTACCAGTTCCACCTGTGGTACCCGGGCCAGTCGGCGGCGTAGGACCGATCCAGTTGAATGGAGGCGTCGTGAAGGTGTCGTAACCTGTCAGTTTAAAACAATAGCAGAAAAAACTGATTGCAGTTTCGTTTTACAATGCGATCACACGGTTTACACGTGGACATGTCATAGTGTACATATATGTATAGCATATATGAACGCCCATGTATGTATGTATACTATGCATTCATGTATGTATGTATGTATCATGTATGTATGCATGTATATGTATATACGTATGCATGCATTTATGTATATATGTATCCATGTATGTATTTCATATTACGCAAACACTAAACTCCAGAACTGAAACTATAGCGATTTAATTAAGCTTATAATTTTCCATACCGTTGACCTCTGCTAATAGAATAAGACCTTAAACTTAAAGCATGATCGGCCAGCGCCTTTTCTTCGATTTAATTTACGTTTTCACCAATGGCGCTATATATTTTCAGTATAGAGCTACCGTTGACGGATGAAGGCCTTCTGGTCTTACCTCGTTGGCATATGAAGGATTTGGTCTGACTGCATGGCATTGCGAACCATTTGTAGTTAAGCGTTTGGTCGATGAAGAGACACTGGTCCTCAGCGCTCTCCCTTGGTTCATTCGAGGCCCAGTTCGTGTAGCTAAAGGAATAAGCTAAAATCAACGACACACAACCAATTGAACAATCCAGCTGAGTCTGCTGAGATAAGCTACACAAATAAATGTACTAACATGCATCTTAACCTTTTATGTGCATGCATACTGTTGCATGTCGGCCCTGGTTGGACCAGATGTTGTGAATATGAGGGATACTTCCCTTATGATTTTGTCATAAGTTTATAAATATGGAAACATTGCGTATTAGCGTCAGACTGGAGTTAGGTTGTTTCTATGTTAGACTTTTTCAGTCTCGTAGAACTGTATTTTGGGTCTTCTTTATTATGGATGGCATTTGTAATTGTTTTTCTAACCAGCTGTGTTTAAGTCTTTTTAAGATTTGCTGGCTTTTGTTCTTCGTTGGCTTGTTATGCTTGTAAAGGTATATTTCCGCTTGAGCAGATGAAAACATGAACCATCGAGGTAAAATGGAGGAGGACGCAGATCGCCTGACAGCTCGAAGAGACATCTCAGGTGATAGAAACTAGCGACGACAGAGGCTAGAGATGTGTACAACAAACAAAAGCGTGCTGTCAAGAGTGACACCCAAGTCACGAACAGTAGTCAAGAAGGTGAACGATGGAAACCGCCCAGAAAGGAGGCCATAGTCAAGTTTTTGGAGCTGCTTGCGGGTGCCGAGTCAGATCAACTGAGTTTTTGTAGAATTAAGAGATTGCCGTACATCCAGCAATGGTGCTCTGAAGAGAGAGACTCCGTAGATTGAGTTGTGTTACCCTCGTCCGTGACGTATCATTTATATTGCACGAAGTTCCACAGAATCTGCTTTTCTTCTTATTCTTGTTTCTCTTCTTCTTCGTCGTGTGTGATTAAACTGTTCGCGCTAATACTACAGTTACAGTACAATGACCGAAATGAATTGTGCTGGAGGTGAGGGCTGAGGAAGAAGTTCTGTACCTGCCATCCAATACCATCCTCCTTTGAAAGCGCCGGTCCAGATCTTGCGGTTCTGACCAGGAAAGACAGAGGAAAACCATTGCCTGAGAGCTGCCTGTAGATAGTTGTTGTCGACCATGGCCAGTTCACCTTTGAAGTCATTGCGACATTTGTCCCTGGCTGTTGTCCAACCGACTGCACTGTTGTTACTGACGTAGTAGCACAGCTGGGAGATCATCTGATATCCCGGTCCAGTGCATGTCGACTTGTCTAAAACAGAGTATTACATGTATGATATTGTAATATTGAAACATCTGGAGATCAACCTTATAGCTACTTCAATTCAGTAGCATAATACCATTACGATCCGGGGCATAATCTCTGCCAGAACGTGAAGAAATCTATCCATTCCATTTATCTTTATAGCCTTATTTCAAACATATATGAAGTAGCATTAGTAAGTAACAGTAGCAGCAGCAAGAGCAGTGGTAGTAGTGGCTGTAGTATAATTGGTGGCGATAGTTGGGTAGTAGTGGTGGTAGTAGTAGCAGTAGTAGTAGTAGTGCTAATACCACTAAGTAATTGTTGAAATAGTGGTGTTGGTGTTGGTTGTGGTGGTGGTGGTGGTGGTGGTGGTGGTGGTGGTGGTGGTGGTGGTAGTGGTGGTGGTAGTAGTAGTAGTGGTGGTGGTGGCAGCAGTGGTGGTGGTGGTAGTAGCAGCAGCAGCAGCAGCAGCAGCAGTAGTAGTAGCAGCAGCATTAATAGTAGGCTATTTGGCCTAATGAGTTTGATAATACGACGTACTCATCTGACATAGATAATCGTAGCGCATTGAGCAGTTTTCGTCGGCCATTTTGGTTTCTAGATTCATGTCCAAAACGGCGCAGCTCTTCTGCGACGGAATCATATCCGGTTGATTATAGCCCCAAGCCCCGTTCGTTCCTGCAGCATTCAAAAGAAAAATACACTGTTGTTGTTGTTGTTATTTATTATTATTATTATTATTATTATTATTATTATTATTATTATTATTATTATTATTATTATTATTATTATTATTATTATTATTATTATTATTATTATTATTATTATTATTAGTATTATTATTATCATTATTATTATTTCGAGTCCAAGGGCTTAGAGTCCGAGTCCAAGTTCGAGTAGTGAAAGTCCGAGTCCAAGTCCGAGTTCGGGTCCGCAGAAAATCGGTCTCGAGTCGGACTCGAGTCCTTGGTCACCACTCGTGTACTACATAACTACATGTCGGAAGCTCCTCTGATGATTGGCGCCATATAAATTTCGATAGGAATTAAAGAGTAGAACGGCGATCGATGGTCCTTGCCTCCGATCCTGTAGACGGAGGTCAGAGTGTTGGGTCCTCCGCACCATTTCGACAGCGATGTCGCCACGATACAAGATGAGTTGCACCCAACTGTCATGGTACTTCTGTTGAGCGCATGCGCACAAACACAGGTTCCGCCGTTCTGTGATACCAGATAGAAAGAAGCAGCAGCAGCTGCATTACCAGTGGCACTAACCATAGGTACTAACTAAGGTTACTACTGAACGGAGAATACTATAGTCACCAAACGGAGATTACTATAGCATACTAATCGGAGATTACTATACGATAGGCCTAACCGTAATCGTAAATTAGCAACTGTTTAGTGTACATGTAGTCTAGTGTAGGCATATCGAAAGGTAAGGTAGGCGAGGTATAAAAAGGTAATGTAATGCAGGATAAGGTAATTCATGATAAGGTCAATGGTAAATAATGGTAAAAGTAATGGCAATGGTAATTGTTAATTTATATGGCGCCACTTCAGAGAGATTCATCAGAGGCGCTCTGAAGTAGGTAGGGTATGGTCAAACTAGGGAAGGTAGTTTAGTTTACGGTAATTGCTCATTTCCTGTGTAATACTACTGGAAAACGCCTCTGGTGACTTTCTAAAGAAGTGTATAATCATCTGTTGCTTAACCTTCAACTCTTCTGTTAGGTAAGTAAGAGCTGGAGAGATATGTTACCTGAATTCCTGCGTAACCATATCCGGCGATATTACAGGCGTCGATACAGCCTTCGCTTGATAAGCCAGTGATTTGAGCTCTGTACGAGAACGCGCTGCTGTCGTTATAGCATCCCTGGGCCTGTAGGTCCTGTCCATTGGTGACCCACTGCCAGAGAAGTGGTTTGTTCGTTGCTCCGACCCAGGCTCCTCTCATTCCAAATCGATCCATGAATTTTTCTATGTCTTTCTGTTTCTGGGCAGACCCGATGCTGGTCAGGTGGGCCCCCGTGTAGCCGTAGATTGCGTACCTCTGCGAGCACTTGTCTTCGGCGACATTCCAGTTGTAATCTTCTAGTCCGAAGGTGTGGCATTGGAAGTCGATATAGACGCCATTACAGTCTTGACCAACTGAATAGAAAAAAAGCGAAATTGTAAATGAAAGCCATGCCAACTCATTCAGTTCTCACCTGGCTACGGTTTGATATGGTCAGATTTTAATAGAATCAATCTGTTTGATCTGATCTTTTGCGATCTAGTCTGATTCGGCGTGAACATAGACTGTGATAATTTATTATCATTTCACCTGGTCTAGTACGGTATAATTAAATTCGGTCTAATCAACTGTGTTCTGTTCAGATGCAGATATTTTATTGATCACAAAAGTTGTCATTACAATGAAGTGGCATCGATGCATAGGAGTCAACAGTGGAGGCGCCATGATTTCAGGTTTGGGGGGGCTAAAGCTCCAAGTCCTTCCATTTTGTCTCATCCTCCCTGTAATTTGCAGTGATTTCCCACTTTGGGGGGGGCTGAGCCGCAGTTAGGGGGGACTAAGCCCTCCATCCCCTGGCGCCGCCACTGGGAGTCAAAACGTCGAATTCAAAAGGAACAACAATATATTCCGCTAGTTGGCCAACTCTGTATTTACTTACAGAGGAAACATCTATAGACTATTAGGCTATTGGTAATCAGTGCGACTTATTTTGATCATAAATGAAAGACGCTGATGCAAAATCAATACTGTCCACTTACTGAGTTTAACACAACTGTTTGAAACGAAATTTAAATTGAAACAGTCTGAGAAAATGTCTGGTGAGTTCAGTGGGCAACGAATTCCGTAGAGACGGTCCTCACATTGAGAATGGTAAGTTGTGGTAGGCCTAACAGTCTTATTTTTGCTCGAGCAACGCCTATGGAGCATTTACTGCAGAATCGGGCTTAATGGATATATGCTATCCTTAACCAGATCGGAAATAACTTTCAAAATTTTGCAGGTAACAGTTCGTTTTCAAGACATAGCCTACACGAGTAAATCAACCTGCAATTTTTAGTTTATACGCTCTATCATCAAAATAACGATGTATCTAAATGGAAGTTTGGAGAAGGTATGAACAAAACTAATTGTAATCTATTTATTCTAATTAATTCTTTTCGCTTCCATTTCGGTCTACTCTATTCCATTTTTACAGAATATGTAAATTTCTGTCATCTGATTTAAATGAATGTAGACCGTTTCACTAAAGATACCAAATATGCCTACCGGTTCTCTGACAGAGCAGCAGAATGTGAACAGCGAAGAGCAGATCTCGAAGGCCTAAGATCCTCGCGATCCTCATTATTTTCTGCTCAGAACTGTTGCCAGCGCAAATAGCTCAGTTCTCCAACAGAGGCAAATATCGATTTCGTTTAATTAAATCGTTTAAATCCGATGTAGAGAATGTCTCCGACTTTTTGTATGTAACTGAAACAAGGCTTTTCGAAAAAAAAGTCAAGAGCTCAGCATGGATTCGCTTAGATTTCATACGAATTCCGACTAAATTTTGTACAGACGGACTTTCGTGGCAGTTGCCCTATCGTCATGGACACGTCCTGTGTTTTCAGTCAGTCCACGCGGCTGTCTATGTCTGTTCTCTAGTCTGTGTCTCTGCTGTTCTATCGGTCTCTCTATTTCCCGATCCACTTGTCGCCTGTCGTGCCGTGTATGGATTTTTCTTCGGTGCCATGCTGTTCCGCGTCGCTGCATTCGGTCATGGCGTGCTGTCGCTATGGTAGCGTAATCAATGGGACAGCTAGCAGAAGGTAAACAAACGACCACCGATTATAGGTTGCTTCGTAAACATCATGCAGTAGGGTTAGGCAATCGACCACATTCACTCGTACCACCACTACTCCATTAAATTTAACAGCAGACAATGAAGTGCCAGGAACGCCTATAATTCCCTGCTAGCATACCTACATGTATGGTTTCCATAATTATGGGACCCATTGTTATTTCCATATGGAACTCGCATATGGGTTCCATCCAAATTGACAAGCTGCAGAAGAGCACAATCCACGATCACGGGACGCGTGGGACCCCGATCTTTATTCTGTGGCACTTTAAGACGAAAAAGCCTTAAGTACCTGGTTTGTCAGTTAATAGATTAATTATCATCAATGTTTATTATTAATAGTAACTCCGTAGCGTCGGTGTCTAAGGCATAGGCATAATAACAATGCGTACATGGAGCACATGGATTGTGTGGTCGGTTGAGAATAAAACTCAGTGTCGCTTTCTGCGTATGCTTGTAGACCACACTGCAGGACAGTATGCGGCATTAGTATCTGCCGCTACAAGGCGATGATTGTGAGAACGTAATGTGGCTAGAAGGCACGTTGGCATAGGATGTTTGATATTACAGGACAGAGTCATTCATGGTCGCGTCCAGATAGTCATTGCGGTATTTCAAGATCGAATATGGCTAATGTGATTGGCACTCTCGCAATCTGATAATCTGTCTATAGGGGCTCAATCAACATTAACCTCTGACGTCATCCTACACTGATATTACGATTACAGGCAGGGTCGCATTAAGGCTAGTGCTGGCCTGGGTGCTGTGATTACCTTCGAAAGACCCCCCTCTGACGACCACCCGTCCATCACGCACATAATTATTTATGAAATGCGGGACCCTCAAACCTGAGGGCTCGGGTATTGCAGCACCCTTAGCACCCCTTAATTCGGGCCTGAGTGTAGGCCTACTCAAGTACACTACTGTGCAAATCATCATGAAAATGAAGTCATGAAGGTGAATAGCCTAAGGTACTTAAGATGCTGTAGAATATGAGCAGATTAATCGAAGGCATAATACAAGCGTCATTTAGACCTCTGCTTGGAGTCCACGATACAACACGTACTGCATCGCATCATTAAGCAATATAAGGGTACAGCTGTATGACTTACAAAGAGCGTAGGACACAGTCTTTATATTCACGCAAAATTAGACTACTCTAAATCTCTCTTCGTCAACATGGATATCACCTAAATAAACCGCCTCCGAGCTTTTAGAATGCTCTCGTCCGTGCTGTAACCAAAACCCCCAAACACCACCACATCTGACCTGTCCTAAAATCACTCCAATGGCTTAACATATCTGAACGAATTGAATATAAAGTCATATCACTCACATACAACACACTTCAGTCCTCCCAGCTCTCCTATTACCGTCAGTTGTTCACGGTCCAACCACTTCGCTCAACCCGCTCCTCTTTTGCCCTAACACTCCTCTGCCCTTCCGTCACCTCATCACTAAAATTTGCAAATCGCTTCACAGTCGTAGCTGTTCCACCTCTCTGGAAGAAACCCCCTCCAGTATTACGACAAATATCTGAACCATCCTACGAACTTACAAAAAACCTCACCATTGCTAGATTTCCACAGGTCTTTCTCTCAAAACAGAAAACACTGCTTTTCACAAATCCTATCCCCCTCACCTCCCTCGGCATTTAAACTCTAAACACCACCCACTTTAGACATCTGACTGCCTGGCCCTTTGGATCTTGACCCTCTCCCTATCGATTCTGTTTTGATTAAGCGCCTGTTCGTTCGCTTAATGAGCTTATAAACTGCACATTTAATTGAGCTGGTTCCCGTGAATTCCTCTTTGGGCGCTATAGAAATTTCGAGATTACGACGCCTGTGAATTGTATGCTCTTGAAACCGGTTTCTCGCCATAGCCTACTTACATTAAACTAGTGTGAATAGTGTTCAACTGATTACCGCGTTCGTCATTGTTTGAAGCTCTGGACTTCGGGGGGGTCCGGTGGCGCGTTGGATAACATCTGGCGAAGAGAGCGAGAGGTACCGAGTTCGAGCCCCGTAGGGCGGATTTGCTTTGTAGGCTGCTATTAGCGCCGTGTATTACAGGCTGTCTGTTCTGTTTGTAGTTAACTAGTTAAGATTGTTTCAATTGCATAACATGTAAATGTACAGCGCAGTGCGTTTGTCAGGCGCTAAATTAAAGAAAAGATATTATTATTTTTCGCTGCCCAAATCAGTTCGTTCGTCAATAACATGTACATGTATTTGTTTTCATCCAGATCTAAACTTATGACTTCTTTCGTTCAACTTGCATGAACCACCGTAGCATGGCTTCTGGATTTCCTGATCTATTGGATGTCATTCAGCCTGGCTTTCCTATCGATTATAATTACAGATTCCTTTTTTAATCACAGAGAACGTCTGATGTCTATTATCCATTATGCACCGTGTGACCGTAGGCACTGTGCATAGGGCCTACGAACCTCTCAGGGCCATACGATATATCAACACTAAAAAAGTGAATTGAGATTTAAAATCAAAACTGAGTTTGTTCGTGAATCACGATTAAACATGACGTCAAATAAATAAATGTGAATGCGTAATTATGCGTTTAGCTTTAATGCAAAGCTGGCAGTGTTGTGGTTTACGAATGCATGCGTTCCTATAGGGCAGCGGCGAAAATCTGCACATTACTTTGGGGGACAGATTTTTCGGGAACCGGAGTTTTCCATTTTGAGGAAACAGATAGGCCCCATTCAAAACTTTGGGGTACAGTCCCCTCTGCCCCGTGATTTACGCCACGGCTATAGGCCCAAAGATGACCTTAAAACGGCCCTGAATGCTGTACATATAGAGAATTCTGAGCGAATGAATTCTCACAGGCAAAACTACGCTTGCCAAATTTCAGTCTGAGTCACAACTGTTTACTACTGCGACATCATGCGTGACTGCACGCATGATTGGCTTATGACTCCTAATACACGATAGACCAAAACAGCATTTGCATAGGTCTAAGAATAGAGTCCAAACAACAGAATTGCAGCGCTTCGTATATTATTAGGTCGGATTAGTTTACAAAGATGGCAAAAAGCCAAGTGAACTCTGCACGCTTGAAACTACTTTCACGCTATAGAGCCTAATTTCTCGGAAGTTTCTCAGACTATAGTGTGTATTTATATATGTTCCACCCACACTGTAATCTCTGTTATTCGCATGTGCTGCACACTGGTGTTTGCCGGTCGCATAGCACCGCCCACGGTCCTACTCCAAATGATGGTTTTTCCACAATACAGTCATCATAATGTTCAACGTAAAGAACCAGTCAGTTTCAACAAATCGTGTATTTCTTACAAAAATAATCGACAAAAATGGTGTATTTTGTACAAAAATAATCGACAAAAATCGTGTATTTCTTACAAAGGTAATCGACAAAAATCATAACAATCCACCCAAAAAGTGTATGATTTAACAAATTTGTTAATTTTTTATTTGGATAAAGGTAGGTCTATGTATTACTAACCCTCACTCTGCTTAGAGTAAGCCTACATGTATAACCGCATGAAAAATGGAGTTCATAATTTAAAATTCATTCATTGAAATTGTCCTTCTAAATCTTTAATTTAACACATGCAGGCCAATACAGTTTAAGTTGAAATACTAGTTGAGGAGTTTGTACAAAACGATTCTTGGCGTCCGTGCACCTGATATAGTCACACTCTCCAGACAGGCTTCTATAAAAAAAAAAGTTAAATAGAAGTGTAACGTTAATAGGGGATATGTATAATTATATAACACCCTGTTTTGTACATGGAAGCAGTCTGTTAACACGGACCATCCTCAACTGGTTGGCAGTGCAGATCGTCCAAAATTCCGAGCGGTGAACAGGTGGTAGAGCAGCGCTGACACTCTTTCGTTCTTGAGACAATCTGCTGAATCAAACGTCGCGAAATCTGTCGGTAGGCTGCGCCACTGGACTGGCGTGTTGTCCGGGTGATGTGGAACACCGATCCTCTCGTAGCCTCGACTAATCTGTGTAGAGATGAACTCTGTGTGTTTATAAAAAAAACACAGAACATTTTCAGAAAGAGCCGCTGAGAATGCAGGCTTTGTTGACTGAAAATTAAGTACTTATACTGTCACGTTAACTATGTAGAGAGTCTGAAGGGTGGCGAACGTAGGCCTAATTCTCTTGGGGGTAAAGAGGTAAACAGTACTTTTAAAAAATCAGGCCTGCCTCATTCTCTGTTTCTTATTTTTGTGGCTGATACAATTCCAAATAGCATCTGCCTTTGCTGTCTGCGCCTTTCTAGCTGCTTGACCTTTGCACCTGAACTTGAAACGGAACTTGACCTTTGACCGTTTACGTAGGCCTACCTTTCAATTTAAAGCTGATTTTATTTTTCACTCAGGCCCTATGAATGCATGTATGTATCAGAGGCTCAGAGCACTTGTATAGCGCCCTATAAGTAACTCACAAGGGCGCTCCGGCACGACTACCTAGGAATCACTGAAATAAATGAATCAGCTCCTTTCAGCGACTTTGATGTTTTGCTTGCTGAATAAATCTGAAGATTACGATTACCATGAGGGGTTGGAGAAATATGTTCTGGTCACCATGTAGATTATATCTAGGCACTATTTAAATCCTCTATCCACTACATTGCTGACTGTCTGAATAAATCGACGCTCAATTGAATACATTTTCCCCTTTCCCCTACCATTCCAAACTAATGACTGATTGTGGTTGTTGTGTGAGACGTTTAAATGTCGAAAGAATGCCTACGTTGTTCTGAACTCCGGATAGAGACCAAAGGTTCAGCTGTATTCCGCGTCTAAGTGACTCTCGTGAAATATGCTCCAGGTCATCTGTTTCCTATGACAACAAACAACAATCAATCTTATAATTATGTCGGTTTCTGTTGATTCACGCTATCATAGGCCCTACGCCCACAGCGAAATAAGACAAAGCATGTGAACAAATCAGATCAATTCCAGAAGTCATTCATACAAGACAGAAAACTCTGCAACGTCTCATAGAGTTTCTTGAAAGGAGCTACATAAATGCCTGGATAAATAATTATGCATCTTAACGAATACCAGTTTCAGCGTGCTGATTATGACCCTAAAGTAAAATAGCCTTTGCACAGATCTGATGTGAAATTCAAATGTGAAGTTTTACAGCCTGCCAAACATCATCATTGCTATTTGATTCGTTTGAAAAAATGTGATACTGTGCATGTGTTTATTGCATTTGAAAATGCCTATTTGCAACCTACTGAAGCTATTGCAAAGTATACCCTATAAGGATAGCCACCTACGCCGTGGATTGTAGTGAGGGAGCAGATCGGTACATATTTATAAGCGATTCATTTACTAAGAGCAATATTTAGGCAGCAAATCTTGGACAATTCTAGACCAGAGCAATATTAACACCCATCCCATTATAATACACCAGATAAAGAAATTCAGTTTTTACCGTTTGATTGGCAGACGTCGTAACAAGCAGCAACTGTTTGACGGCAAGAGTTCTCATCGGATACTTGAGAGCGAGCCTCAAGGCGTCCATGGTTGTGTGCTGCGTGTGAAATGATGCTGATGCTGCTGATGCTGCTGAAGGGAAAGACGTGGAGCTGGGGTTCGTATCCAGGCTTATCAAACGTGATTCCAGTGAGGAATGACTATGAGAGGTACCAAACAGCAACCTGTACGAATGAGACAAACAATAAAAGCTTTAATCTAATCAGCCAAATAATTTGAGGCGGAAATTCTGATGTTTAACTATTGACCTAGACTCTTAACTAGGGTTCTCATGATAAGACAACGGAAAAATATTTATGACTGTGAAAATTGTGGTTAGTTAGGAAAGGCGGCATATTGGGGCAAAGTTGGCACAATTTTCACATTTACTTCTATGGATCGTGTCTGATGGACAGTAACACAGAATTCTACATAGAAAGGGCATTTTGCCTAAATAGTACGCAAAACCGTCGTGCGAGGAAGCTATAGTCTGATATTATACTTTGTATTTTTGACAGCCATGTAAAGCTAGGAGGATTCTACTCTCGTATGTCTCTTACCCTTTCAGCGTGTGAGAAATGGGTCTCGTGCGATCGTCATGAGTGACAAGACCGATGCGTAGGTCGTGAATGCTGTGATCCGTTCTGAGAGATTCGCGCAGTTCGTGTAGCAGGTGCTTCAGGGTTTGTCCGATCCTGTAACCACTTGTTTGATTGTTGGATTTCAATCCAGAGACGACTACCACCAGGTCCACCTTCTGTCGGGTCGGCTGCAGCGATTGCGTGATGTCCATCGACGATGACGAACAACCACCTGTTACAACAGGAAGATGCTTGACATTTGTGTGCATCTGAACGTTCATCGAATTTGCAAAGTAAGAATTGGTCAGGGTCATTTATTCATTTGCAAGAGAACTCCGATATGACCTTTTACTAGAACCAGGAAAGCGATGTCGCCATTCAATCAACATTTTATTCAATAAATTATCAGGAATGCACTGGATAGACAATTTTAATGAGGGCATAACAAGACTTGGACTAACACTGAGAGATGCACTGGACTTGACAAATGACCGAGGGCAATGGAGATCATTTGTTCGTACCCATTGCCGTCAAATGTCTGGCGTCTTGAAGTGATGATGATGATGATGATGATGATGATAATGAAATGATAGATGACTAATGTGCTCTTTTTTAGAACTAAACACTTGACCCTCCATCCGCCGAGACCAATGTAGGCCTATATAGCAACCATATATTTAGCACTAGTCTTGGTTAATGCATTTTAAAACGCAGCATATTAAGATAAATGCGCTAAAGCGTCTGCTTAGAATATCCAATTCAACCGAAATTCATGAAACGATCTTTCAATCCAAGGACAATGAGCAACTTAGCAAAAGAATTGTTGTACAGACTAATGATGAATGCTTACGACAAGCGACGGGGATGCGGAGAAGGATCTGAGACCCATTGTTATCTCTGCTGCTGCTGATGTTGGTGATGTTGGCACTGGATGCATCTGTTGGACGGAGGCTGCACAGCAGAGAATAGGAGAAGGCAAGAGAACAGAAGCCATTGTCTGTTACGTTCGTCGACCGTTCACTGTGTGGTCGACTGCAGACTTCCATCAGGTCGAGACAGGCGCTCTGAAAGGAAATCGAAATCACTCACTATCAGTTGGCTAAGGAAAGAATTTCGAAAGCATTAGAATAGATCAAGCCAGTATTTCTGTTTGACTAAGCGACGCATGCAGTTCTTGGGATAGGATAAACAGTTTCATAGGCGTAAACTTGACGAAAATATTGGGAGGGCCCATTGCCCTCCCCTCCCACGAAAGGCTACAGCCTACAGGGCCAAACAGGGGCCCATTCGGGACTCCTGCATCCGAGCCCACGCTACGCCACTGATGCACTTTATGCCATACATGCAGTAGGCAGTAGCTAACATTATTACGACTACGATTTCTCTTTAGACTGTTCAGTGACTTCAGTCAGCATTATTATTAGAACACACAGCGTATACAATGTTACGTTTCAAAGTAACAAGACCTATTGGGCTCAAGATGGTATTTTGGTTTTAAACCGTGGTTCCTACATAGGCCTGACAGCGTTCGAATCTAGAAAGTGGTCCAGAGAGAATGTTAATATTATTATTTTAATATTTCGAGTATTGCTGTACAGGTCCAGAGTCTGCCAGAGATATTTCCCAGGTCATGACCTAGCAGTTCAGGCTCCCGTGCACCAACCTGCACCCCGAGGGCCGAGGCACATCAGCCCCAGAGCCTTGAGCGTCCCGTTGTAGGGTTAAAGGTCGGGCAGACAGAGCTAGTCTGTATGAGCGCTGGCGCTATTGACCTTCAGTGATCCTCAAATGCACACGTATGGCTACTTACATGTAGCTGTGTCAAAAAGTCGAACAATGGAGAATACAGTACTTATTGGAAAACTCGAGGTTTATTTTCAGAAGATTAGCCTACTACCTCTGGCAAAAATGTGTGACTCTATCTAACACCGAAGTACCAGTATCATGAATGAAAACAGAAAAAGCAAAGCAATAGTTTTCGTTAATTATGCAAACAATATCGAAGTATTAGGCCTACTTGCTAATTGAGATGTCCTTGGCAAGCCTGTTGCTTTTGTCCAGGTTTCTTTGTTGTCCGACTTCAACCAACTAATAACATACTTCTCGGCATTCCATAGGGCGAGAGGTGGTCCATTTATACCAATCATTAGTAAGTCATTTACAGATGTAATGATCAACCTGTTTCCTCCACTGGCTTGATAGAGATTCATTATTTTGACTGAATCATCTGTAGGCCTAACAATCAGCTGAAGAAACAGGCAATACCTTTTTTGCAGTGCTATCAAACTTTTTGTAGGCCTACCAGATTTCTCATTCATACTTACCAGCTTTTGATTCATCAACCTTCTCAGCTTCACTGCATCATCTTAATTTAGTTGTCGCCGTTTCAGTTTCTCGATCACATTCTTCACTAGGCCTATCAGCAAATCGCTTTTTGCTCGAAAATCCACTCTTAATTAAGTAAACTCAGTCTACGGGGCACTTGATAAAAGCCTCGTTTTTAAGTGTAACGAATCCAATAGAAGCCGCAACAAGACGCCGCAAGTGTAGAGAGAGCCTCAGATAGGCCCTATACGGAAATAAAATGACGGCAAATATGACATATGATACGTTCATATATGTATGAATATATATATATATATATATATATTTATTTATATATATACTGGAAAGTCGATCATTTCTTCGGAAGATTCTGGGGCTAACTGGAGATACCGAAATATTTAGTAGCCTACTCCATGGGTTAACACATGTTGGAAATATTTGGATGCGCGCGAAAATCAAGATACATTGAGCCGCTGAAAACTGCTGGGGGGGGGGGCGTTGACCCGCCCAAGGTAATTACGCTGCTGCATGGACGCTGCATGGGCGGCGTCCAGGCTGTGGAAGGATCTCTGGCTGTGGTGGTCTGTTGGTCTAATAAGTGGCAGGGCCAGGGCGGCGTTCAGCCTTGAAACTATATGCCTGCCCAGACGCCGTCCATGACCAAGATTCCTCCACTAAGTGGAAGGATCTCGGTCCATGACCGTCCGTTCACACTTTAAGCCCCGAGTTTAGGCGAAAAATATATTACTACTGTCATAATATTGGGGGGCTCAATGCCTGGGCAGGCCTGGCGCCTCAATTATTGGGGGGGCTCGAGCCTAGCGGCCTACAGGAGTTTACGCCTATGAACAGTTTAATAACATCTTATGACAACAAAGGTCGTTGACGTTGGGAGAAAATATTTCGAACAGTTCTCAACGTTCGTATGGTATAAACAGTTTAATTGTAGTAATTATTGCTGTATTTGATATTGTCGCGAAAGTTGCCGGTGTCTAGTTTTCGCAAGGCGTCGTCTGTTTATGGCTGAGCCCCTGTTTCAACACAACCAGCAGACGACGATTAACTCTGCTGTAAATGGTCGTGTTTTTGCACAAAGCACCGGCTATATTTAACCGAATGCCACATGATCTACTACTATTCGCCACCTCTGATATACGAGATTCGCCGCCTGAACCGTGCGATCCGAAACCAAAACTAACGCAGAGACCGGAGACCCGATATATAAATCACACGAAACGTGCTCTTGGTTACAGTTATCTACGGCATGCATCCTGTTTCATGCCGTTTACATGCTATTTTGTCCAAATTGTGAACAGGAAGTATCGGTTATTATAATATAGGTGCGGCAGATAGGCTTGGTTGCAGATTAAAAAAATGTACTTCATAATTCTTGACGAGCAAGTTATCCATCGGTACAAAGTCCGTATCAAACACGCTCAGCTTAACAACTCGTGATTTTTTATCCACATCAAGCGATGATCTTATATAATGTTAAAAGGGACTCAGAGGCACTTTACGTGGATTCTGGCTGACATCTCCATCTTTCGCTTTCGAATGCAGAGATACTGCCAGAGGCGAAAATCTGTACATAACTTTGGGGGGGGGGGGACAATTTTTTTCGGCGGCCGGATTTTGGCATTTTGGGAGGGACAGACTGGCCTCAGTCAAAACTTTGGAGGAACAGTCCCCTGTGCATGCCCCCATGATTTACGCCACTGGTTACTGCATGAGGATCTGTGTACCTTGAGTTTTCATAATCATGCATGCGCACATGCATACACGCGCGCACACACAAGCACACAGATAACATACATACACATTACACACATACATACACACACGCATACAGACATATTTAGCATGCATATAATTATACAAACATAGGCACATATGTATACATAACATGACATACATTACGTAATGCATGCACACATAGGGGGTCTACATAGATGCAGACTTGTAAACATACATACAAAACATAAGCGCAGAGATAAAATACATAAATGCAGGAATTCCTACAGTGTCAGTATGTATGTATATATGTATGTACACTGTGTGTATGTACACTGTATGGTTTATGTATATGCATATATATATATAATATATTATATATATGTACACCCACGTACACGTTTGCGACAAGGCTTTTTCCATTGTATTGTGGTATCTTTTCTATCCCAACTTAATGGATGTAGGCCTATGTAGCAAGACGCTCAATATATCGCGTTTTAAGTAGCTCAGAAAGGTGCTTCAATATCGCCGACAGAGGTGTTTAATAAACGACATGTTATGTTCCGTAGACTGTTATTCGGTCTCGTTTCGGGTGTGGGAAAGGAGTGAGGTAGGGTAGTGGTGGAAGTGAGAAGGGGCCTCAACTGGTATGGTCCAGTGGGTTAAGGTTCATTAATGTAGTTTCACTTGGAAGTTACCATCGATTGATGGAAAACGTTGCAATAAAAGTTCCCAGATTATGTAAGATTATTCCAGGATGTTACTTACCAAGAACGGCAGAGGATCTATCTTCGAATAGCATTCAGCCAGCGTCGATCGTTGACTCTTGAAGAGAGCTTTACAGGCGGATGCGTGTTTCTTTTCACAATTCCTCTGTTCGTCTATTTCATCCTGTTCTTGTGCTGCCCTTTCATCATCCTCTTCCTCCTCCTCATCATCATTCTCAGCCATGTGCCGACGACCAGTTGTATTGTCTTCGGTGCTGCCGTTGAGACAATGTGCCATACCAGTCACTTCGTACGAGTTAATGAAGCTTCTCATATTGTCCGATACCTTCCCGTTTCGCAACAGGAAGTCGTTGCTTGAATTCCCGTCATTTGTTCCTGTGGAAGAAATAACACATTCAGAGTGTGTTTATGTGAACTAATTTCACTTTTTATAGCGCCTTTAAAGAACCTTACAGAAACGCGGAGGGGTGAAGCATGCTGGACGTACGCTGCCTGGATAACGTGCACGGTCTGATTTTTCCTAATTGTTTCTTATTACGTCTCAGGTGCCAACATAATTTCGTCCTGCAATCTCATGTTTCTGACACCAACAATGCATCAACAGGAGATACTAGATACGTTGTTCAGTTAGTTAAACACAGATAAGCAGAAACACACACAAAATTGAGGACTTCGATAATGCATGGGGAGCGAAGTATAGACAACAGCGTGGTCGGTTATGTATTAATAACAAAGTGCAAGACATCGATGTCAAATAGGTTAAGGTAAACCAAATGCAACAAGAATATTTGACAATTGGCTCAACTAGAAATCGTTAAGTAAATTGACAAACTAAGGGTGACATGGCAAATTCATTAACCAACGACGAAAACTGTTATGCAATAAATGTCAAGCTACGTAATTGCTCCTTCACGAAATTTTCGTTTATGTAAGCAGCTTGTTTGTGGTGTTCTTAGCGCCTTTGGGAGACGGAAGGGGCTTAAAATTATCTTAAAATTTCAACGAAAGTGTGTAATTAAAATATATAATATCAGCATCGTTGTATTTATAAAAAAATGTTTTTAAATATACAAATAAAATACTATAGACAAACCAATAAATAAAGTACACCGGCTCCCTACCCGGCAGCGCATGGAGTCGGTACGACGATGTCAGCTGGGTCTAGCGCCTACCTGGTGTCATCTCGAAGCCCCCTCCGGCAGCAGAAGGGGAAGCATATACATACATTTGCTCGAACTGCAACTATGAATGAATCGATTGGGCCCAATGAATTTAAACGGCTCCAGAAATACGCTGCTCCCCTGACTTTTACTGGAAAACTGCCTCAAAACTGTACTTTTGGCCGTGTTGGAGTCCTACTATAAATAAATGCCACTAATACTAGTGACATTCTTTCATACATAGGCCTATGTCACTATACGCTTACCTAAAAGACCAACACTATTGCCTTGGTAACTGGTGTTGAGAATGACCATGCAGATTTTGGCAAGTGGTGAGCACGTTGTCATGTAACCACCGTCCAGCGATTCCACGGATATCCAAGAGCCCTCGCGGCTCACCAGGATTCGCCTGTCCCAACTCGTTAGAGGTAGATCTCTGCGAAAATAAAAGAAGACAATCCAAAGGAATAAATTAATGAAGCCACAAACTGAAAACTGGTCCACTACGTTAGACAATTAGGTTCTAGTTCTGTTCCATGTCTGTTGCGAGAAATTTCATTTCAAGACCACAATAATGTACATATACATGTAGTTCTAACATGTCTAAATAATTTGAGATGTGTCTTTTGGAACTGTTTGGATATTGTTCTAAGGGCTAAGGCCTCTAACATACAATTTGGCTTTTAAAAGGGATTAGTTTGTTCTTATACACTTTTTTTGTCCAATAAGTAGTAGAATACTTTGGTAAACGGGGTTCAACTGTAAATTTATGCGCCCCGGTCACGTCCAAGACATTGACGAGGGTAATCATTTTGCAGTATTTATTAAATTAATGGATTGGAAAATTTCGCGTGAGTGATTGTTTATTATTATAGAATGGAAAGCTATGAATCCTATTAAGCCCCACCCTGAATGCACCTCCACTTGTAAGTTACCTAACTTCCTATTCGATAGCTAAACCAGATGAACCATCACTTTATGGATGCACAGCAGACTATAAACAGAAGCATCAGACTCAGTGGATCGGGTAGAAATGTCAGAAGATACTTAACCCAGTTTATCAGACGACGTCTGAGTTTCTCGAGGGTGTGAGCAATGTCTAATCGACTTAGCAGCATACCAACACCATATCGTTTTTAAACAGTTGTCTTAATGGATTTAAAATAGACTTTCTTATAATTCAAAGCAGGAAAATTCCAGCAGATATCAAATCACGCCATGACTGTATGTATATGTGTAATTATGTAATTATGTATGTATGTATGTATGTATGTATGTATGTATGTATGTATGTATGTATGTATGTATGTATGTATGTATGTATGTATGTATGTATGTATGTGTGTGTGTATGTATGTATGTATGTATGTATGTATGTATGTATGTATGTATGTATGTATGTATGTATGTATGTATGCAAGTATGTATGTATGTATGTATGTATGTATGTATGATGTATGTATGTATGTATGTATGTATGTATGTATGTATGTATGTATGTATGTATGTATGTATGTATGTATGTATGTATGTATGTATGTATGTATGTATGTATGTATGTATGTATACATCGAAGTGTGTTTTGTACGCATGAATGTATATGCATATGTATGCAATGTATGCATGCATGTTACTTATTTCGCTGCAGGCATAAATCTATTGTGTGTCGACAATCGACATAGAATCCAATGTGAATATTATTGATTGCCGTGTTTCTTCCAATCTGCCATATTTAAATGACTAAATAATTATAGTGAACCAAATGAAGGTGCAGATCGTGTATACCTGATGAGATTGGTGTTGTTGACTTTGACCTGGTAGTGTTCGTCTATGGAGACGGTCAGTTGCCTGGCGATGATCGTCAGTGAATTCAGATTTCCGATGAGTGTTGAGATTCGATCGGAAGATCTGTCTCTCATCAACGTATGTCTGCAGTCGGGCAACACAGACTCTGCACAGGCAGACAACACACAATGCCAAGTATAATCATCAGCAACATCGTTGTCATGATTGTCATGATTGTCGTCATCATCACCATCGTCACCACCATCATCGTTTTCATGATTAGAAGAGTTAGAGGAAAATGAGAAAAGAAGGATTATGAGTAAGAAGAAGAAGAAAACAGAAGAGGAGGAGAAAGAGAAGGAGGAGGAGGAGAACGATGAGTAAGGTGAAGAAGAAGAATTTATTTGAAAACTGGAAAATTTTAAGCAATTCACCTTACAGGACCAAAGACCAGTCATGGCAGATCGATTGGTAACACAATCGCTCTCATTTATTTTATTTCTTTCCGAGTCTGCATCTGTGTTGCTGTTCTATAGTGTATATTTATCTTTGTATCTGTATGTGTGTATCTGTAGTTGTGTATCTGTATCTGTTTATCTGTATCTATTCTACCTCATACAGACAGATGTTTCTTCTGCCAGGAACAGCTACTTTAGGGGTTCCTTCTTAGCGGGGCCGTAAGACCCCCTTCAGGTCCTCTGCGTGACTGTACTTTTTATTTCATTGAGTGTTGCTGTTCTTGGTTAGTCACCAAATAAATGATCAGATTTGATTTGTTGTATCCGTATTCGTACTCGTATCTGTGTATCTGTTCCTGTGTATCTGTATGTATATCAGTAGCCAAGTGAACTTACTGGGCAGTCGATAGAGACGTCCGTCGAAGGTAAAGACGAAGTGTGATCCGAAGGTAAGAGCGACGTGCTTAGCAGAAGCAATCCAAGGCCAGATGGCATTCGGCAGAAGATCCACATCTCCCACCACAGGGTCTGAGGGATTGGCTGCTGCAGCAGGTGAGGAGGTAGAGAACGGATGGAGAGGAGTCCCAAGGCAGCATCCGATGCCACCGCAACCACCATCTGAAATAATAATTGTCAACAGATATATCGTACTGTTAACAGCATCATCATAATTATCACCAACTCCATCATTATCATCATCATCACCACCACCAACTCCATAATCATCATCATAATCATTACCACCACCATCGTCATCACCATAATCATCATCATCTTCAGCATCTTCATCATTATCATCATCACCACCACACCATCATCATCATCATCATCATCCTCATCATCATCATCATCATCACCATCATCATCATCATCATCATCACCATAATCATCATCTTCTTCTTCAGCATCGTCGTCATTATCATCACGTCATCCTCATCCTCATTATGATAAAGAAAAGAAAGGATAAGAAGAATAAAACCAAGAAGAAGAACAACAGCAAATTTCGGTGGCAGTTCAACAGTTGGGATACATTCTAAGTTAAAATGACGGAAGTGACTACTTACAGTTGGACAGGAAACAGAAAGCGACGACGCATAAGACGATGATCTGAGACGGTTTCGACATGTTGGCTGCTCGATGTTGTCTGCTAGACTGATGAATAATTTCATCTGTTTCTACTTAGAACTGCAGATGCTTAGTAGGAGGCTTACCCTGTCAGCCTATAGGCGCATCAGGCACCGTGACCTCAGTTACCTCCTCGTGTGCACAACGCGTGATTTCATTCAGAAGTCACTCGTCTCACGCCGCGTGTCATCATGTTCGCGTGGCTCCAGGATTCAGCATCAGCAACCGTAGCATCCCGACGTAGAAGGTGTACAAGGACGAAGGCTGTCGAATCATCTATCAACAATAAGAGCCTTGACCGTCAAACATTCTAATTATTAATTACTTACTTTCACTTTAATTAATATATCTGTCAGCGACTCTCAGATGCTCTTGTCGTATACGTTGTATACACGTTCAGATAGAGCATAGGACATAAGCCCAAACCTAATACCAACCGTTCTTGGCTCACTCAGACAACGACGACGACTTGCATCATCATCATCATCATCATTATCATCATCATCATCATCATCTCTTCAGTCCGAAGCTAGCTCTTATTTAGAAGTACAGCTATAAGGCATATTCGGTACAGAAGTTCTCGATTGAAGAGAAGGTTTGCTGCTTCAATGTGGAGCACCAGCAATTGACATCTTGAATTCCTGACGATAGTAGCTTGGTAAGCAACACTGGTCAGGAATACGTCAAAACGTCTCTGTGTGTTAGGAATTTAGGATGGAGGTTCGAATAGACCTATAGGCTATACATGCACGATCGTGGCTTATTTAAGAGATTTAAATTTCGGGCTAGCACGGTCCGTACATTGGGGACTTTAAATGGCGTGGCAGCAAAAGAGCACACTGGTGAAAATGCACATGTGTTTCTACAGCGACCAAATGGCCTTGATCCTGTTCATTTTAAAAGTAATTAATCAGGTGAGGTCCTTGAGAAGCGCTGCTCATTTGAATAAGTGCCAAGCCGTTTAAGAATTTAGTGTACGGATCGTGCCAAGGATCTTACCCGTCAACAATTCATTGATATGTGAACAGGGTCGAGACCATGCGGTCTCTATAGAAAACGTGAACATTCACATTTTAGCCGACCTCATTATCCTAGTCCTAAAAAAGATTGCTATGTAAACGGTAAACCGGTGTTGATAAGGATAGACAAATTCTAACCTACATGTTTGATGTCACATGCTGATGAGCGCAGAATGTAAAGATGTTTTTTTAAGTTCAGTCCTTGGTCCGCTTAGATTGTATAAATAATATCATGCCCGTTGTTCATGGTTCCAATCGGGGGCAGCTGTGGTTAGACGATCTGGGCCGCATGCACAGAGCGTGAGCCCATTCCAAGTATACCTACCCTCTGCCTCGCCTTTACTCTTAGCCAATCGACGCCCTTCTGGAGCGATGTAGGCCAATAGCTGCATTCCTACTTTCCTCCTCCTTCTCCTCCTCTTTCTCTTCTTCCTCCTCCTTCTTCTCTTTTTCTTCCTCCTCCTACTTCCTCCTATCCACTTACTCCTCCTCCAACTCATCTTACTTACGTCTCCGAATGAGCCTCCTTCTTCTTATTAATATCACTACTACTACTACTACTACTACTACCACCTACCACCACCACCACCACCACCACCACCACTGCTACTATTACTAACTATTACTACTATTACTGCTATTACTACTATCACTGCTATTACTACTATTTCTTCTGCTGCTACGAATACTAATACCACTAGTCCACTACACCACAACAACCACCACCTCACCATGATCCATTCTTCTACTTTTCGTGAAGTTGCACGTAAGTCGTAGAAGGCATCTTATGGTGCTACAGCATCTGCTTCTGTCCTACTTCTCAAAGTGGAACAACATGTTCATATAATTATGTTAACAGGGACATTGAGCTCTGTCGATCGGTGCATTTAATTCCTTTAAACAAAAATTCCAGAAACGCCACACTGATATATCATACAACGAATGTAATCTGTAGTCACTACAAAATTTTCCATAATAATACATATCTACGCCGTCAATTTGACCTCTAAGGAATGGATAGCACGCTTTCTTTTTTAAATTTATGTCTATAAATACTGTTTTTATCTTTTAACACATAAGTTACATAACACACCCATTTATATATATATATACGAGTATATATATACGAGTATGTATACACACACTGTGAGAATGTAGTCCATCATTTGCTGTCTCGTTCAAAATTAGCCACGTTATGATTAAATCTCAAATGCGCATTTAATCCAGAGAAATGTAGGTCTAATTGAGTTTCTAATTTCTAAGACGATAGCAAGAGGTGACCAGTGCCAGCAATGTCTCGAGTTGTTTTGATTTCTGAGTCGATGCGCCTTTCAGATCTCGGCTTTAGGTTCACTTCATCTAATTCTCTTTTCTCCTCCTATCATCTGTCTTTCAGATTAATCGGCATTAGTAATAACTCCGCATTATTGTTATCCACAGTCGATAAATTGCCCTAATTGTTATCCATCTTTTGTCGGTCAACTTTCAGTTCCTCTGATGTTCTGACCACAGGTCGGTCAGCCTCTTTCTGTGCCCGTCTATCTTTCTGCTTGTCTAATTTCGGATTGACTTTTCTTTTTGTCTTGTTGACAGTCAGTCTAATGGTTGCATGACAAGCATTCATAGACATAGAGTGACTGACTGCCTGCCTGTCGGTCTTGGTATCTCTCTATCTGTCTGTCTGTCTTTGTATCTGTCTATCTGTCTATGCTGTGGTTGGTATCAACCTTTGTGCCTGTCCGTCTGTCAGTCTGCTGCCTGTGCGCTTGTTTCAAGTGTGTATCTGTCCGTCTTTCTTTGAGTCTGTCTGGGCGGCTGTGTCTGTCTGTCTGTCTGTTTGTTCTGTTCGTGTTGTTGGTAGGCATATGGATCGGTCGGTTCGTGGTGGTGTTGAGATGCAATTACTCGGTGATTTGATGGGAGGCAATTGCCGCTTTAGACAAGAGATTGTGTCGCCGAATAACGAACAGCGACGAAAAGTATTCTTCTTCTTAATTATCTCCGGGACCGTTTCATTTCCGTCATGTCATTATACTCAGCTGGACGAACAAGCAGCTGAAGCAGCTGAAGCAGCTGTGGCAGATGGACGAGATGGAGCGGACGACAGTACACCCGTCCAGTGCTCTTAACACCGGTGTATACAGCCACGCGCCCAGATGATACAGTTTTACGGCAGTGCAGAGTCAAAACGCATCGAGTGGAATCACAATAACACGGAGAATGGTTTATGCTTATATGACTCTACGGAAACGAGTTTTTAGAAAGCAGCAATATCATTTTTATGAGGCAGCAAAGCACGCGTCATAATTTTACAGGATTATCAGTTATTCTGTGTCGATCAACACTTGGTGTGCAACGATCATGCACAGCAAACTTCCAACCCTCTGCGGTCTCTACATTTATATTACTGACCTATGTTTGCATTTTCGACCCTCTGTATAGCAAAATCATATCCAATTATGCATTTATTATGGCCTACTTTACTGAAAGTAATTTAAGTTGTAACGTTATGTGTTAGATTCTACTAAGGTTTCATCTTCAAAGCTGTGCTTATTTTGCCACTGCACTGAGCTTTAGATCTATAGTTCATTCTTCCAGGCAAAAGGTGTCAGAACTACTCGCAGAAACATATCAGGTTGCACAAAGGAAATCAAACAAAAATAAAGAGAAGAAAATGGACAATATACACGTACAAAGAACAAACACCTCAGCTAGGCTAAATGAGAAGCATATTTGCCTTGCGTAAACATTTGCTAATCGTTTAAAGACTTGAAGACAGGCAATGAACGAACCTAGACCTATAATTATGTTCTTACAGATTGGACGAAACAACTTAGATCTAAGATAATTAGATCAAGTTTAAAATCTAAATACCTTTAATGAATCGGGCCTACATACGAAGGCGACATGCGAGAGAATTAACAGGTGTATTTTATAAGGATCGGACAAAGACTATAGGGGCCTATGTGCTACATATCAACTCATTATTAAAAACAACAGAGACTATTGCCTTGTCTTGCATGTAGGTGCTACATACAAATGTGGCAAATCATTATTAAAACGGAGACTATTTTTAAAGGTGCTAGGCCTACATAGCAACTCATTATTAAAAACGCAACAGAGACTAGCATGCAGCAAACAACAATTTTTATAGCGTCGCCTTGTATATTTTGACTCATGATTGAGATCGGAACAGTTAGGTTTCAGCCAGTTAGAACATTGTTCACAGTAACTCTCGATAATGGAAGGCATGAAATGAGCGGTAAATTTTAAATGCTTAACCTTAATTAATTTGCTTTCCCTTGTCTTACCCTATCACACCGTATACCTTGTATTCTACCTGACCAATTCTAGGAAGCAGGTAAAAGGATCACGTGTGTCTTTTCGTCCAATTCTTTTCTTTGCTGCTTCTTCTCTGTCTATTTCTTTTTTCTTTCCGCTGAAGATGAGTTGTTGCTGAAGCCTTTGATTCCCTCGCGCCATTTCTTGGATGCTGGTTGTCTTGTCTTGTCGCTTCAGGTGTTATTATGGCATCCATCAAATCCTTCACAGTTTCGAATGACATTCGTCCTTGTCGCTGTAGTACTGGTGTTAGAATTTATTATATATTTATCCCGTCTCGTGAATTTTAATTGATCTCTTCAGAATAACAGTGGATCAGGTCCACCTTTTTCGCAAAATGGAAGTAAACTGACTTCACAGTTAAGCAATCTAGACAATAAACCAGTAGGCCTATAATAACTTATTGTGTACCTAGTCCAAAATTTTCTCTGCTTCATTCGCCAGAGGGCCTGGTGTTATTCTTTACGGCAAATTTAGAACATTACGTCAGATATCACGAGTTTTGATTGGAAAAGTCGAAGATGGCAACAAAAATTGTCTTCTTTGCAATAAACAGTTCGCTGACCGTGGATCAATCACATCGCTTCCAGATGTGGAATGATTGAAGTTTTTTGTTGAAAGAAAGTAAGCTTACTAACTGACTCAGTGACTTCATTTTAACAGTTTCTCACGCTTTGCGCAACAGATACCAAATTAATCGAATTTAATCGATTTATCGAAGTTATATTTGGAGACTAATCAATTAATTATTTGTAATCAGTAATAGAAATACATACGGTAGCCTACTTGGTCCCTGTAATTCTGAGCAGCTCAGATATGGTGCTATATAGTTATAAGATATATCATATAATAACAATTTTGGAATACATATAGGGTATTATAGGCCCTATATATATATATATATATATATATATATAATAATAAATTTCATTTCATTTATCCTTTATTGTTCAATTTTGTCAACAGCTTTTCAAAAACAGAAATACGTAGGCCTACTTGGTCCACTGTAATTCTGGGGGTTAAGATATGGTGTCAGTTAGTCATAGCATAATATATATCTAATAAGAAATTTAGAATATATATAAATATATACATAATTAGAAATTTTGAAGAAAACCTGGACACACTGGTGTTTACAAGCCAGAGACTCAAACAAGCTCAAATATGCGGTAGCCTATATTTATCACCAATATGTATTTATATGACGATTTGTGGTTGAATCTCTGTCTTGTGAATATCACTGCGTCCGAGCTTTCTTCTAAATTTCTTATTTCGCCTTTCATAAGTCAGCATACCTGCATAAACGTTCTCTTTCGCGGGGTGGCCTGCATGCTATGGGGTATGCCTTGAGTAGAAATCTTCATGGGGCGCTATATAAATGCCATGAACAGACGAACGAATGAGTAAAATAAATAAAGACACGTACGATGATATATTTGTAGATATACATAAAATTATTTAGTGATATATACGTTTGGAATATATATAATATATAATATATATAGATGATATTTTTGTGATATATTTGGTTATATATGCGGTGACAGGCCTCTGCTGCAGGCGACACCCAGCCGACCGACCGCCTACTGCTGACTGCGGCAATCGTAATTACTCCGACCGACCGACCGACCGACCGACCGACGGACCGGGCGGGCGGCCGATCACTCGAAGTGTTGGCCAGCTCCTCACATCCGATCCCATCTCCGTCCAACATCAAGCACGGTAAGAGGCTTCCCACTTCTGACATGACAGCAAGACGCACGTTCTCCGATTGGACATCTTAAACTGACTGTGGCCGCCGCCGCCGCCGCGGCTCTCCTCACGCTGGCTGCAGGCCGACGTAAATTGCCCGAGTAGTGATAAATGACAGTCATTATGGCTCCCAGAATGACAAACCACGGCCGTCTCCAAAGACGACGATGGAATAAAAAGAAAAGCAGAGCGACGACAAGGTCATCAAGATAAGAAGACCAGTGGAAACGGCGGGTGAGAATCAGTTCCGGTGGCAAGGAACTGGAATAAGTCAAGGTATATTCGAGAATATGCGGATGCGTTTGTGCATACCGGTATCGTCTGTGCCTTGTAACCGGAGGTGCGCAGGTTCGAACCTACCTCAAGCCACTGCGCAGTGCGCAGCGACCCCGGATAAGTTGCTCAACCACAATTGTCTGTGAGGAAGGCAACGGGAAACCACCTCACTCATCTCGTCCCAGGGTGTAGTGGTATAATAGCCAATGGACCTGCCTTTGGGCAGAGAACTCATCATCATCATCATATTCGGTTACCTCACTTACCTGTAAGCGTAGTTACAGAGAATGTTGTCAGAATGACATGCCAGATGAACAGATGAATGTTAATATATATGGAGGCATCTTGCAAGAGAGAGAAGATGCCGAGATGACACTTAGAAAGAATTAAAACAGACAGATGATTAAATCACTATTATGGAGTGTAGTTAAACAGATGATTGAATCACTGTTCTGGAATAATTTCGTGCTTCGTGGACCAGAAACAAAAAACAAAAGGAACATGGACCATGAAAACGGTACATATTAGAAGACTGGAGGCATTCGAGGAGTGGATATGACGACGGATAACGATATTGTTTACTTGACGATTAACTAATAATTGCAGAGAACTGAGGAAGAGGAATGATGCGAAGAAGAGGAAAAAGAAGAAAGTAGAGCAAGAGGAAAAGAAGAGGCACAAAAGATCGCTCAGAGACTTTAATATTAAATGAAAAACATCTGGAACGGCCCTTAATTATTATTATTATTATTATTATTATTATTATTATTATTATTATTATTATTATTATTATTATTATTATTATTATTATTATTATTATTATTATTATTATTATTATTATTATTATTATTATTATTATTATTATTATTATTATTATTATTATTATTATTATTATCATTATTATTATTATTATTATTATTATTATTATTATTATTATTATTATTATTATTATTATTATTATTATTATTATTATTATTATTATCCTCGGAATTAAATATAAAAATCTAGTGTAACTGGAAGGGCTATCCCTCTTCCATCTCGGGCATACGGTCAACAAAAGAACCGGCGTAGGCCACAGCTTTAAAGCGCTGAATTGTCAACAAAAGTCTCTTACTATTATTATTATTATTATTATTATTATTATTATTATTATTATTATTATTATTATTATTATTATTATTATTATTATTATTATTATTATTATTATTATTATTATTATTATTATTATTATTATTATTATTATTATTATTATTATTATTATTATTATTATTATTATTATTATAATCCATACTTAGGCTCCCAAATATAAAAATCTAGTGTAACTGGAAGGGCTATCCCTCTTACATCTCGGGCATACGTCAACAAAAGAACCGGCGTAGGCCACAGCTTTAAAGCGCTGAATTGTCAACAAAAGTCTCTTACTATTATTATTATTATTATTATCATTATTATTATTATTATTATTATTATTATTATTATTATTATTATTATTATTATTATTATTATTATTATTATTATTATTATTATTATTATTATTATCATCATTATTATTATTATTATTATTATTATTATTATATATTTATTAAGCGCCACTATCTCATGACCGAGAATCATTCGATAACGCTGAGCAATTGTTAGGGAAGTAGACCTAGTTGCTCAAGGTCCCTACACAACCAGGATGGTGCCTCACGAGGTTCAAATCCTCGGCATCATTTCCCGTCCTTCTAGCGATCTCAGGCACAAAATGAGTACACATGCTATACACTGTCGGTGGGAAGACCATACGGCGAGGGACAGTGCTGGCCACCTGCAGCCATATTCTGAAAGCCGATGCTAAGAAAATGAAGTCGTTAACTGTTCCTACTCATCGCTGTCTTTTGGAGTTAGCAGAAGCGAAAGCTCTTCTTCTGTTTAACTATAAATAATTTACGCCATGTTATCAGGTCACCTGTTCACTGCAGCACGTGGGCTTCTGTATGTACACCAGCCTCTGTTAGACGACCAGTCAACCACTTGTCGATACCTGCGAATGCACTTGTGCTAAAGCTGCTGCTGCTGCTGCATCTGTTTGTGTGATGCAGGTGTTTTCTGCTGCTTCAGCTGAGGCCTCTGACGCCAATGATGCCTTAGTCGATCATCGCATGTAAATAAGGCATGCTCCCGCTGCTACTGCTACTGCTGCTACTGCTGCTGCTGCTGCTGCTGCTGCTGCTAATGTTACTGATGACGTCTAAGGTGCAGAGACGTCGTTTGAAATCGTCATTACAAGCCATCAACAGCCAGCGAGAACCGATCAAAGCTGAAGGCGGCGTCCATCCATCCACGTGTGTTCAACGAACGTATACAAACAGCAGCCACAGATATTATTATTACTACCCACGAAAGACAAGCCATCACCGAATTAGCTCATGCGCATGTCATCCAGAGTCATTTTGAAAGACAATAACAACGATTTTCACTGTATTGTTCCGTAACACGCCAAGCCATACCCTTATATACCACACCATATACCATGCCATAATATTCCTTACCATAGCATAAGATACCTTACCAAACTATCGTAATCGTAATCGTAATCTCCAAACTTCTAAAGCGCCACTCGAAAGCCAAGCGCAGGGCACCAGCTTATTCACGAGCGCTGCGTCTAGTCAAAAGGGTTATCCGATAGGGTTATCATATAGATGAATCCTAGATACTGATTTTCAATTATTTAAATCTGCAAAAACAATTACCTGTATTCAGATTTCGTAATGCCATCGACTGATGCCTGTTGCAATGAATAACGCTGCTATAACTCGTCATCGGCGCTATAGCAATGTCCGACAAAAACACAGCGTTTAGAAGGAAAAGCCTCAATACAATAACTAGCCTATTGTTTAACTTCACAGAGCATTAGGAACCAGCTCGAAGTATTCGTGCTGTCAGACATACTACACGTGGTTAAACGCTTGGCCTGTAAATTAACAGCCCTTGATGTGTTTCCAAAGGAGCTACACAAATGCTCAACTACAACGAGCAACACAGAAATCGATATCCTGCATCGACCTATACACTAACGAAGCCCAACTGCAACAAAACACTCGCAGCAGACGATGACTGCAGCGGACAAACAAGAGTAGGACACCTTTTCAAACTGTATACAGCAGGTATTACACACATCCACACATATACACACATACAAACACACATAAACACACACATACACATGTACACACATACACATACGGACACAGCCAAATACACCTGCACACACATTCACGCACATATGCACACATACACATACATAAACACATATACACACATACACAGTTATTATTACACACAGCCACATACACCTGCCCACACATTCACGCACATATTCACACACAGGCGGACAAACACACATACACACATAAACACACATACACACACATACACACACAGCCACAACACCTGCCAACGCATTAACGCACATAAGTACACACACACACACACACACACATAAACACACATACACACATACACACACGCACACAGCCAAACACACCTGCGAACGCATTCAAGCACATAAGCACACATACACACACACACACACATAAACACACATACACACATACACACGCACACACATAAACACACATACACACATACACACACGCACACAGCCAAACACACTTGCGAACGCATTCAAGCACATGAGCAAACATACACACATGCAGGCGTATAATTATATAGTAAAACGATTGTGCATATTCATGCGTTCTTTGTGGAGGACTAAAGAGGAATAAGGCGTAAATAATTTGAGCGATTCGTCGTTGTTAATACGTGGTGCTATAGAGAGAGGTGCTGGATGCGTGCACAGTCGTCTGTCGACTGCATGACTTGCATTAGCACGGCTGCGAGCGACAACAGACAACTCTGTACTGCACACGTTGAACACCCATAAACACACGCATACACGCAGACAAATACACGCACATACACGCAGACAAACAGAGGGAGTTCCGTTGGTAGAAGTCTCTCTCTCTCTCTTGTAGGCACCGCGGATGTCGTTGCACTTCGTCTTCTATTTACTGCCAGGAGAAACCGATTGGACGTCGTCGGCCGACTGTAATGGTCGGTTTTCACGAAAGAAGCCTTACTAAAGATCGAACGGGGATACACAGACAGACAGGCAGACAGACAGACGGACAGACAGACAGACAGACGGACAGACAGACAGACAGACACGCACAGACAGACAGACAGAACGGGCAAAATTATAAAGGAGTAAATGAACATGAATGATTGAATGAATGAATGAATGAATGAATGAATGAATGAATGAACGAACGAACTAATGAATTAATTAATCAAATAATGAATGAATTACTAAAATAATGATCGAATAAATAAATGAATGAATTAAATATTGAATGAATGAATGAATGCGTTATATAATGAACGATTCATTCATTCATTCATTTAATATTCATTCATTCGTTCATTCATTCTTTCTATTCATTCATTCATTCGTTCATTCATTCTTTCTATTCATTCATTCGTTCGTTCTAGATTTATTCATTCGTTCAATGAATGAATTAATAGAACGAACGAATGAATGAACAGAAGAATGAATGAACAAGTGAATGAATAATAAATGAATGACTGAATGACTGAACGCCTAACCGCCGTAATGCCTAACCGCCTTAATGCCTAACCGCCGTAATGCCTAACCGCCTTAATGCCTAACCGCCTTAATGCCTAACCGCCTTAATGCCTAACCGCCTTAATGCCTAACCGCCTTAATGCCTAACCGACTGAATGACTAGCCGACTGAATAACACGCCCAGGTCAGAGGTCATGACCCGAGTGAATAATCGATTAACTGAATGACTGAATGACTGCAGTAAGTGAGTGATGACTGGAAGATCGACCGAGAGAGCTTCTGACGGACGGGCGGAAAAGGATGTCTGGCTTGCATTGGGAAGAAGAAAATAGAAATTACTCTGTCAATAACTCGTAAAGGCCAAACGAAATAGGAATCGATGGGACTCCAAACAAAGCGTCTTCCATCGACGACTCAGCCAAGCGAAGAAGCATAGACGAGGCAGACGCAGCGGATGAACGATCATGTGCGCGCACTTGTTGCTCAGCCAACGTATACCGCCATCTATTGCCTCCTCTGGTCGCCACGCAAGGCAAATAGGAAAGCCAAGACACGTAACATACATCGGCCTAATTCAAAAAGCTGCTGCATCTATCATTCATTCATTCATTTCAGAAATTTATATAGCGCCCCTTCAAGTAGCATACTCAGAGGCGCTCCCAGTCCAACCATGGTGATACAAGTAAGTGTTAAGGAGCCTGTATAGAACGTAAATGAATTTTCCCGAGGTAACAGGTGTATCTCCAGATAGAAGGACCTACAACTGAGAAAGCACGACGCTGACATGTTGTGGTTCTAGCACGAGGGACCAAAAGCTCCCCGATATATCATGTATTACATATTGCATTACGATATGTTTTATGCAATAAGCTTAGGTTAAATACCTATGTAGTGGTTCACGCTAGTCTAGTGGTCATTGTGCTGGACTGTCAATGTTTTAAGATTTCAGTTCCACCTTCGCCTCTGAGCGACTCAGTCATAACGAGTGCATTGATCGTATACAGTGTCAGTGGGAAGATAACGGTCTTCGTCTGCCGAGGCTAAGAAAATGAAATCGCTAACACTTCGTACCCATGGTTGTATGTCAAAGGTAGCTCAACTAAGGAATGCCCCACTTATCCTCCTCCTCCTCCTCCTTCTCATTCTCCTTCTCCTCCTCTTCCTCCTCCTCCTCCTCCTCCTCCTCCTCCTCCTCCTCCTCCTCTTCTCTTCCTCCTCGTCTTTTTCTTTCTTCTTCTTCTTCTTCAATACATAAGTATGTGTGTAGACAGTTTATTGCGCTTGTAAAGCCTGTGAAAGAGCCTTGGTTAAATGCAGTTCTTAACGAAAGACAATTGGTTCCTCACAGTTCAACAATGTCATTTATGCAAATGCACACCAACACATGCCCGATAGCGCATTGGATAGCACACTGGCATAGAGAGCGAGAGGTACCGAGTTCGAGTCCCGTAGGGTGGACATGCTTTGTAGGCTGCTATTAGCGCCGTGTATTGCAGGCTGTCTGTTCTGTTAGTAGTTAAGATTTATGTCTTCTGTCATTTTGTGTTCTTGTGAATTGTTTCAATTGCATAATTGTACACTGTAACCGGTTGCGGTTTGTCAACCGGATTGTTTCAATAAACGAAAATATTATTATTAACAAATCACATGACCCGGTAACTGGAATTCGAACACACCTATAGCAATGGCGAAAAGCAGACCCGTTAGCTATTCGGCCATCGGGCTGAACTGATCTTCGACACGGAAACAAGGCCAGTGTTATGACGTACAAGGATACATAAGGTATGATCTTTCGTCTGGTCTTGCAGTTGCAGGTGATATCAACCGAGGGAGGACTCTCAGTATCTGCAGCACGTAAAAATGGAGTGATTGGAATCGTCGTCCCTTAAAGGTTAATCCTTTGCAGAAAGATGGAAACGAAAGGTTGCTTTGCAATAAAATGATCAGTTATATTTAACGAAAGGGCAGATATATTATAATATATATTATAATATATATATATATATAGTATAATATATATAGAGACAAAGACAGAGACAGACAGACAAACAGAGACAGACAGAGACAGACAGACAGAGACAGAGACAGACAGAGAGAGAACATAGGAGGACCAGCAGATCGATGAATGGACGGACGAATGGATTAAGAGATAGACAGATAGACAGACAGATGGACAGATGGAGAAGCCGGTCTACGGAAGGATTGATGGATGGACTAATGGACAGACGGTGTAAAGAATGGACAGACGGACGGATGCATTGATGGATGGGTGGATGGGTGGGTGGGTCAGGTGGATGGATGGATGGATGGATGGATGGATGGATGGATGGATGGATGGATGGATGGATGGATGGCGAGTGTTATTTGGATGAATACATGGATGGGTATAGGTGAGTGGAATGGTGTATGGGTGGTTGACTGAATAAATGAAGCATAGAATGTATAGACATATGAACGATGGTTGGATGTAAATGACAAATGTAAAAGATGGACGGATGGATGGATGGACAGATGGATAGATGGATGGATGGGGGAGGGTGGAGGAATGGATGGATGGATGGATGGATGAATGGATGGACAGATGGATGGATGGATGAGATGGATGGATGGAGGAATGGATGGATGGATGGAAGGATGGATGGATGGATGGATGATAGATAGATAGATAGATAGATAGATAGATAGATAGATAGATAGATAGATAGATAGATAGATAGATAGATAGATAGATAGATAGATAGATAGATAGATAGATAGATAGATAGATAGATAGATAGATAGATAGATAGATAGATAGATAGATAGATAGATAGATAGATAGATAGATAGATAGATAGATAGATTAATAGATAGATAGATAGATGGATCGATGGATGGATGGATGGACGGATGGACGGACGAAAGTATGGATGGATGGATGGATGAATTGAGCGATGGATGTATGGATGGACGTTTGGATGTATCGATGTATGGACTCATGGGTGGATGAGCAAGACAGATGGAAAAGACGGACTGATGGTCGGTCGGTCAGAGGGTCTTTTCATTATTGCTGGCTACTGTGCCGTCGGTTCGGTTGCAATTATTGAAGCAGAAGTGGCCGAGCGACTCTTCCCTGTCCTCCTTCCTGTCCTCCCTGTCCTCCCTGTCCTCCCTGTCCTCCCTGTCCTCCCTGTCCTCCCTGTCCTCCCTGTCCTCCCTGTCCTCCCTGTCCTCCATGTCCTTCGTCTCCTGCCACTTGACCATTATTACAACAATGGCAGCGCTGACAGCAACATCGGTTGCTCCTGTTGCTGCATCTGACAGCCACTGTCTGCGCCCGGTCGAAATAATTCCGCCTAAATTAAGCAATAAAGTTGTCCTGACGACGACATATATGTCGCCAGACATGAGCAGTTTCGCAACGTTGATGAACGGGAGGGGGCTCAGTTCTCGATCGAACCACAGTTGTAAATTCGCAGGGTTCAGTGCAACTCTGGAACCCGTAAAGGACCCGGATTTGATGTCGGTGGATGATGATGCTCCAGTCGTTCCATGGAGTAGTTGATTTGTCTGTCTGGAGTGTCAAGAGAAGAAGTAGATAACTTGATTATGTATCTGCGGCGTAGCACGTAGGGTAACCGGTAAAGGATGTCTATAAAGTGCTGCTAACGCATGGTATTTCTGTGTGAAGTTGATTTGAATGTAATGTAATCGAACACTTATATAGCACCCTTCAAGATATCTACCCAGAGGCGCTATCCTGTTATGATGTCAAATGTCATTACGAACGAATATGTTACATCAGTTAGCAAAACATTGCACAGTAGGCTGTAAGCGTCACCAGTGGCGGGACCACGCTCACACGTGGAACCAACAAATGGATTCGCGTCGACAGCTGACAGATAGCTTGGATGTTCACATATAATTATAGTCTCTGGACATTGAACATCTATCTTGTATACCTGTGCTATCGAAATAGCACAGGTATACAAAATGGTTTCTCTGAGCCCGGTAAGAAAGTCTTCGAAACGAAGTTATGAATTTCGAAGATTTACAAAATGCTTTCTCTGATGCGGTTTTCGAAACGGTTATGAATTTCGAAGATTTACATTTACAGTTACATTAAAACACTTCACTACTAGATGCCACTTGAAGGGAAAGCTGTAAAGAGAACAGCGAAAAATAAACCATGAGATGAAAAGAAAGGAGAAAGATAAGAAGGCTGTGGCGATGGAAACAGAAAGTAATTGGAGATTAAGCCACAAAAAAGTCGACATCAATTTCTCAGAGTATTCAGCGCTGCTTAAACAGCGCTTATAAAAAAGAGTGAGTCACATCAGCGAAGATGATCAGCAGTCGCTGGATGTCTTAACAAACCGTATGTCGTCTGCTTTCTATGATGAATGCGCGATGTCGATAAGGTCTGCCAACTACTAGGATGCTCTTTTCCATGATACTGGTCTGCACCTGAAACCATTGTGTACACCTATCTGTGCCACAGACAATGGCTATCGGCAGCAACAACGTCCCATTATGTCCACCCCTCCACTTCGACCGTCTTCGAGGTCGATTCAGTTCACAAAGGTCTGCGAAAGCTGTATACTGTGGTGCAACGAAGGTCAAATTCATGTAGTGTAGTGCAATGTATGTACGTATGCATGTACATACACATACATATTATTAGAACTAATTTTGTACCTACATGTAAAGGACGATCATCCAAAGGCTGTGGAAAACTACTCAAAACAATGGAGAATGTGAGAATGCATATCTGGGATGGGTATCATGGGTTATATAATGCAACACAGGTCAAATTCATGTAGTGTAGTGCAATGTATGTACGTATATATACATATATAAAATTATTTATATTAACAGACGGACGGACAGACGGCCAGACAGGCAGACACACAGACAGCCGGACATGGTGGCATAGAAAGAGACAGACAGAGTGAGAAAGAGTTATCTAAGTGACATGAGTAACCGCTCTTGAACCTTGCATGGCCAAATAAAGCAAGGGAATACGCAGGAGTGTTGTTCGTTGTCCTTTACTTCTGATCGATTAACCCAAAGTAAGTGCAGGAGATCAGAAGACAGAGAAATCCCAGACAAACTTTGCTGCACTTACGTTGTCCACCAAACCTTATCCAACTACATTGTGTCTTCCGGATATGACGCACTTCTATACCGCCAAGCAGACCATTCCGGTAGAGTCGGAATGGTTTCAGCAGCAGCAGCAGCAGCAGCAGCAGCAGCAGCGAGGCAACAACTTCCGTACCGCGACCAGTTACAATACGAATACATTACATAACGTAACATAACATTAAGTAACAACATTACAAAACTTAACTTAAAATAGCATAACTACTATACAACGGATATAAACACATACATGCATATATAAACATACATATATGAATTCAAACATATGTCTTGCATACATGAAGCACATACACAAATAAATGTACATTGTACATACAGACACAGAATGACGAGTTATGTAAGGGTGTGACGCATGTGGCTGACGAAGTCGTCGTCGTCATGGTTTAATTTGTTTTGATTAAACCATCGAGTGCAGGAGGCATTTTGGCTGCGCGTATATTTTTATCATCTGCATATCATCATCATCATCATCATCATCATCATCATCATCATCATCATCATCATCATCATCATCATCATCATCATCATCATCATAGAATCATCATCATCATCATCATCATCACAAATAATCATCATCATCATCATCATATGTCATCATCATCTGTGATCATCATCATCATCATCATCATCATCATCATCATCATCATCATCATCATCATCATCATCATCATCATCATCATCATCATCATCATCATCATCATCATCATCATCATCATCATCATCATCATCATCATCATCATCATCATCATCATCATCATCGCTTCTATTCAGAGGGAGCATCGTTTACCGGCGGCTGCTGAGGCTGCGGCGGGGGTGGCGGCGGGTGCGGGATCGGCGGCGGCGATGATCGAATCGGTCGTCGTCCTAAGACAGATGCGAATCAATTAGATTCGGGATTATTGTCCCCATAGATTTATGACACGCTCGCTTCCTCTCCTTCGCAGCCTCCACCACCATCACCACGGCTGCTGCTCCGATGGATGCGGAAGAGGAGGAGGAGGAGGAGGAGGAGGATGGAGAGGGTGCTGAAGCTGGTTCCTATGCATTCGACGACTCAACAAGCGGTCGTTAATTTATTGCTGTGGCCTGATGACAGTCGGCGTCAACAATGGACGCGAATCTGTATAACAATGCACCGGCGAAGGCCGAGCGTCGCTCTCCCGCATAAAGGAACCCTGCACCAGACATCAGACTCAGCACCAAAGCATCACTTGAGACTGCTGCTGCTGCTGATGAGAGTCGTGTCTGACGACGTGATGTGCACGCTCTTCCAGCTGTTACACCGTTTAGTAACACCTCGAGTTCACTTGTCTGTCTCTCCCGTAGCCGATAAATGACTGTTATGAAGTACTGATAACCCCTCTCCTCGTCGTCACCCTCCTCCACTTCGTGCTTCTCAACTCGTCCCTGGTTCTCACTCATCTAGTCCTTCAGTGGGTGACGAGCGCTTGTGACATCTAGTCCTCCTCCTCTTCTGACGCTGCCTATCACTCGTCCACTGTCACGCCCACTCTTGACGCGCATATCAAGTCACCGTCGTCATAGTAACGAACAACGTATTCCTGTCAGCAGAGATGAAGCGCACTTTCTTTTGGCTGCTTTATGAATATTAAACTAAGTTAGACGTCAAGAATGCCCGCCCGGAAACGTGTTTTATGAATCTGCTCAGTATCTAACAGTCACTTACTGTAAGCTAGCAATGAGGTGCGCTTATTGTCCAGTGGTTAGCCTGCTGGACTGTCAACTGAGGGATGGGGTTGCGGCTACACTTGCGCCCATGGGCGCCCGCAGATACTTTTCCAGGAGGGGCAAAACACAATGGTCACGGTTAAATTTTTTAGCAAGAGCTTGAAGAATGCAAAACAGAAAATTAAGAACATAGGTGTTTTTCATAGAGGATTTTAATGTGAAATTTAAAGCAATATCCAAACAAATTTGTTTGGATATTGTTTTAAATTAGTGCTTCAGTCCGAAGAAATTCGTTAAATACCATTAAACACGGATTAAAAAATAGGTATCAATTTTCCATGGGGGGGGGCAAGTGCCCACTCTTGTCCCTATGTGAGGGCGCCCATGCTTGCGCCACCTAGCAAACTCAACTATAACAACAACACTGAACGTAGGCCTACTCTGTCATTGTACATTGTCTTGTATAATGTGCATTGCACAAGGTCAGACGGCGAAGGAAAGGGCTGGCCGTCCGCCTTCAGATGCCTAAGCTAAGAAAAATGAAGACGCTAGCACTTGATGCCCATGGCAGCCGCTAAAGGGACTAGTGTAAGGAAGGACTGTGCCTTCTTCTTCTTATGTCTGCTTCTTCTTCTCTTCTTCATTCACCTCTCCTCTTTTTCTTCTTCCTCCTCCATCTTCTTTCACTACTATTACTACTACTCCTTCGCATTCTTCGTCGCATTCTTCCACCCTCACCTCGGCGCCTGATGCCTGACCCAGAATTCGGAACTGTTTCTCATTTAATGCCACGAGAGCATAAATTCATTTGTATGCCATTGTTTCGGCAACTATGCACGCATTCTGCAGGCGAGAAACACAAGAGAACGAGACTCGATCGGAACAGCCTAACACTCTCTAAGTCTCGTTTTCCTCCATGTATGCAAAACTATCTTTCACGCCTCGGGCTTAATGACAATGTGCAAATCATTGTCTGATGCGTTATTGAATTGACCGCGGGCAGACTCTTCAGCTGTGTCTTATTAAACAAAAGCGCTATACATGTATGATGGCTGAGAAAGTCGTGCGAAGACAATAGCACTATGGTTAGTTTCCCAGGTCCGCATATTTTTGAAGCTCCGTTTGAATTGCCGATTGTTTCTATATAGGCGTTTCTTCTCCATGTAACAGGCATGTTTGCTAGGCCCACACTGTGCCAATAGCGGGCCCACCAGTTGCCCTAGTGAAACAATGTGGGCCCGCCTTTGACTCAATCAACGTTGCAACGTTGGGAACTAAACCTAATAATTATATTCTGACGTCCATTTATTCGCCTAAGTATGCTCATATTTCAGTATAAATATTTATTTATAGTGTACATATTTGTCTGTCTAAAAGGCACATAGATCAAGCACTGAAGAGGCGGGTTTCAGATGAGGTCATGAATAGCAAACAAGAATGGCTTATCGGATGACGTTTTACTTCCATTTATCGACGCAGCGTCTCAACAGTCACCGCGTGGTGTCATCTGGCGTCCGCTAGAATGTGACGTAATGAAATTGGACATTATGGAGCGCTGGGTCATCGGATTTAACGATATTATTTATGTTCCAAAGTCGTAACTTTAACTGATCATAACATGATAATTACATTTATTTAGTTTCGTCTCACGGTTTAAACTGAATTCAGTGTTAACATTTTTCAATTTTTTTATGCATGTAAATAAGTAAGTAAGTAAGTAATGTATGTATGTATATATGTATGTATGTATGTATGTATGTATGTATGTATGTATGTATGTATGTATGTATGTATGTATGTATGTATGTATGTATGTATGTATGTATGTATGTATGTATGTATGTATGTATGTATGTATGTATGTATGTATGTATGTATGTATGTATGTATGTATGTATGTATGTATGTATGAGCACTTGTTATAGCGCCCTTCAAGATTTCTACTCAGAGGCGCTCCTGACTACAGCGCGGACACTAAATCGGAGTTTCACGCCGAAGCGCATGAGCAATTGCGAGTGAAGGACTTGCCCAGGGTTCCTACGCGGCGGCTTGAGGTGGATTCGAACCCGCAACCTTCCGGCTGCAAGGCACTAAACATATTACATACCCCTACACCACCGCGCCCCACAAGTAAGTAAGTAAGTAAGTAAGTAAGTAAGTAAGTAAGTGTAGTATATTCCTCAATATAACCAGTTGCCAAACAGCACTCTGGTAAACAAGCATGAGCAATATAAATTCACATAAACATCAAAATCTATCCATGACCAGTGAGATAATTACGAGACAAATCTAATTAATATGCCAGCAACATTCCGACAATAAATGTTTTCCTCATTCCACATGTGTGTATGTATGTATGTGTATTCGTATGTATGAGAGTCTTGAGTTCGTCCCATTTCTTGGGGTAAACGTTTCGAGACCCCCCCCTTTGTGCTGGAGAAGGAAGCGGACGTCGGGCGGCCTCTGGCTGGGAAACTGACACGGTCTTCATCAACAGATCATCGTCTATGGCAATCCACAATGGACTGCTGCCAGCTGCATGTGGATCCGATCAGAGCGGGTGAACGCCGTCTCTCATGATCCTGTGAGGATCGGAGGAATGCTAAGATGTAGACGGTCTATCAGCCTCTTAATCAGCCTTCAAAGATTGCGGTCAATGAAAGCACGTACCGTATATAGGCTACTCATACGAACGTCCATGTATATAAGTATTCCACCAGTTGCCCTCAGTGGCACGAGGCAGGGCTGATGCATGAGTCAATGCACACTAATGGCTGGGTACACGCACACATTTTACCACTCGATCTGGTTCGAGGCGAAGTCGTTGTCCAGAAGTAAGATCGACAGGAAAGCGAAAACGGTTTAGAAGTAACAGAACAAATAATGGAAGGAGTCTGAACATATTCAGCAGAATACCTGCTACTAAGTACATGTATATACCAGAAACTTTTGCAGCGCTTTTATGAAGTACATGTAGCCTACTTAAAAAAGGTCCTATGGTATGTGCCCGCATACAGACTTACAAGGGATATAGACGATACGTACCTGCATGATCATGTACACGCACACAAACAAATACACATCCGCGCACACATCCTTCATATTTCGATAGTGCTGAGCACAAACTGTCCACTAGAGGTGCGCGAATTACGTGGCTGGCCCATGGCAGCCGAGCGCCATAATTCCTTTGCCTGAGTCGTTATCAAATCATGGAACGCAGATTTAGCGAAGGATAGCTCGGGATGACGCAAACTGTAATAAAACAGTCAATATGGCATTAGAGCTTCATTCGCATCTAGTGTTATATACGACTGTCGTCGTCGGAGATAGGTAATAAGTATTAGACTGTTTCATCTGCGTCTTCGAGCACATCAGTCTCCTCCCTGTAAGCCAAGCGAATACTGCGACCCGACTAGAGAGAGAGAGAGATATTTCGCCGGGAGCACAAGCCGTTCGTCTTTATACAACGACGACGATGATGAAGAAGAAGAAGAAGATGGGAAGGAGACAAGAAAGGAGGATATGAAGAAATGAGCAAACATCTTCGCTGTCGGTCATATATATCAGTTGAGATGGCGATGACTGCAGACGATGAGTTTGTCTTCAGACTGATACAAGGGACGACGAGGAGTGGCTGTGATTGATCGCTTGCTGGAAATGATCGATCAGGATTTCGATTTCAACCTCAAAGGGTCGCTGTGAAAATATTTAACTTAATTAAATCATAGAGTAGCAATCCTTGTCAGACTGATGGAGATAGAAACCGTTTCATGCATGCATCGTACACCATCCAAGTGAATTTACAGAATGCCATGACTGAACAAACCCTATTGGAAGTCTACGCGAATAGATAGCTATGGAAAACGATGCTCCAGTAGTAGTTTCAGTTTAACGACACTGTGTCACGTCTGATAACAAAGAGCGTCGTCGCCCTCCTCCTCCTTCAACCAGGCTTGGGAGTTGGGACTAGCACCAGCTGGCACTAAGCACGGATGAGCAATGCACGGAAGTCCGGTGGCGGAGTTTAACGATGCTTTAGGAAAGACATAAGACATCCGACTTACATGTATAAAGAAATTACTTATAAAGAAATAAAGGTAGCTTATGATGGAACTCATCATAAGTACCGCGATTGTGAGATCCATCTGCTAAAATCGCTCATAAGACTGCTTAACTATAGCCTACTTTTTGCAAGCACAGTTGCAGTGCACATGACACTGTTGTAATAATAATAATAATAATAATAATAATAGTTGCTCCTCATAGCAATTTTTCATAAATCCTGAGGGATCCTTGATACCTCGGGTAAAAATAATAATAATAATAATAATAATAATAATAATAATAATAATAATAATAATAATAATAATAATAATAATAATAATAATAATAATAATAATAATAATAATAAATTTCGAGGCACCTTTACGCAATTGACCGGTGAGGATGACCGTTAACTCCAGAACGAAAACGCACTTCCTATAGTTTCTAAGAGCCTGAGGGATTATTTCTAATCGGGCGAAAAATAATAATAATAATAATAATAATAATAATAACAACAACAACAACAACAACAACAACAACAATAATAATAATAATAATAATAATAATAATAATAATAATAATAACGACGATTTATATGGCGCCGTAACGTGGCCAACTGGTCATACCGCTACAAGGGCGCCTAAGTGTAACTGTAAGTGAACGAGTGGCTCTAATTATTTGCTTGTCAGATGTTTCGACGTGTCATTTACGGTTGTCCATTACAGTTGTCCATTCTTTAGGTTCTGCAACAACAGACTGTACCTTTGAATCTAAACTTAGCAACATCAGCAACAGTGGCGGCAACAGCAAATGCTTTGACGTTGACAGCTGCGAAAATGGCGGCTAATCGTCTGATGATTGTCTGACCTGCGCTTTACCTGAGTTTGTGCTTCACTGCTGTCGACAGCTCTCATGCTTTGCTTTTCCAGAGCCAGCAACCGGAATGAATCACGGAGTGAATCATAGACGATCAAATGAGACGATCTGCTGTGGAACTGTTTGCTTAGAATAATCTCAAGCAATTTTAATATGTGGATGTTTTAGATCTAAAATATGAGATGTCATGTACTTGTTGGTAATCGTAACTGTACATGTATATTGTATAGGCCTACAGCGTCTCTTCATGGAAACACGCCAGATATCTTCTCGAAATGACAGAACAAGAGTTGTGATTGTCAAACGATTAGTATGTGCATAGCGTTGTCAGAATTAGAACAAAAGCATTATGTGCTATAATTAGAACAAGTAGACTTATAATTTCATAATAATTTCATAATTTCACAATACCTACATGACAGAGTTGGTGTAGGCCTACTATATCATAAGCACTGTATAGTGTATACTACATCACAGACGTGGCATATTACATCAGGAAAGATATTCTACAAAACAGAGGTAGCATAGGCCTACTACATAACAGAGGTGGTATACATTGTAAACAGTAATTCAGTGCTACTGTCGATCCGTAAAACCTTGAATTGTTCGATTCTATTCTTGCAAGTTCTAGACTTTAGGACTGACACAAATCGTAATCGTAGCCACCAAACTTCTAAAGGCCACTCGAAAGCCAGGCACAGGGTACCAGCTTATTTACGAGAGCTAGAGACTGAGCCGAAACGAATTGGTTATACAGAAGAAGGAACAACTCAAAATAAATAGATAAAAAGATTTTGAAAATGAGAAATACCAAAAGAATTAATAGATAAAAAAAACTTTTAAAATGAGAAATACCAAAAGAACAATAATAGCCTTCAAGTACAAGAGGATACTCAGTCTGCATCTATGAACAAAAGCCTATAAGGAAAACGTGACAGAAAAGTTGTCATCTACAATGTATAATCTTCCATTATGGCTGTCACATCTCCATGTATGTATATGTGTAGACTGTAGAACTATATATTATTTGCATTTCGCAGAATGACAGTTGCACAGATCATAAAGCCAAATAAGTATCCTTAACACAAGATACATAGAGAACCGCGTTTTAAGTTCATCACAATAGCCACACAAATAGCTGAAATAGCATTCGTAACAAATCGAAGCCTAAAGCCTTCAGAGAGATGAGACGTGCACGGTGCCTCTAAAGATAATTACCGAATGCCAGTTTCACAGAGCAGTAGGGTTAACGAGTGAGTATCACGATATACGAGACACAGAGAACAGAGGAGTCGTTGGCTTCTCAGACCTTTTTAAGGGCAGAGTAGGCTACTGAAGAAGATACTGTAGCTTTAGACGGAGCAGCAGCGGAAAAGCAACATTAGCAGATGCAACATCAACAAACGCGTCAACAACAGAAATAAAATTGCAGAAGCCGACTTTGCGAGAGCACCATTACAAGAAGAGCAGTAGCAGAAACAACATTGGTAGAGCGAGGTTTAGCATAACATTAGCTGAAGAAACATTAGTGTAACATGTTTCATTATTAACAGAAACACTAACAGCAATTTATTTATAGCAAAGGCCGAGGGAACATGGCTATATATATGGAGCATAAATGCATGTAACATTAGCTGGAGGAACATTGGCACAGTCAACATTGCTATTGAGAAAATCATCAGAAGGATTATTACCATTTAGACGAAACACGATCCGCAGAGGGAAAATGAGCAGAATAAAAAACATAGGAGGCGGAAAGAGAGAGCAAACACGCAGCTGTATACATTTAGACTAGCTGACGTGTCATCGATGGTTCGTGCTGCGTTGGCCCAGTGGTCTTCATGTGTTATTTTACGTGGATGCGAGAAAGGTGTCAGCGTGGTGTAAAAGCCAATGTCGTCTGCTCATATCGACCGAACACCGACCGCCGTATACACCGCCATGCAGTCCTACTTGCTGTCCGATACTTCACCAACATATTAATAAAAAATCGTATAACACGTACTGTAACACTATCATCTTACTCGGTTATGATATTGCTATGCGAGTTGCTTATGTATATATATATATATATATATAAATTGTATATGCCATTTATTTTCATATTCATATTATATACAATACAGGGGCGGATCCAGAGGGCAATCCGGTCATGCCCCCCCATTTGAAATTTACACAGGACGTGGCCCACCATCGCCAAGTAGACTATGTTCACTCCGTGATCTTTCGTGAAGAAAGGAAAATGAAGACATATAAATAAAAAATATTATATTTGTACAACTAAATAGCTTCTCTCAAGTGTTGTCTCTCAAATTTTCAAAATATCAAATTTTAAAATGTTGTGTTCCTTGAACATTTAGTAAAGCTACATCATTACTACATGGCTTCCCGATAGTGCAGTTGAATCCTTCTTGCTTGGTTTGTGTTAACTATTTCTGCTAACTGAGTCCTGGTAAGCAATTCGTTTACCTTAAGGCTTATGGCGTTCTTGAAAATTGAACGTGTTTTCTAGGTTGTAAACTAATTTAAATAAATGTCTGGTTTCCTACTGTACTGTCTGCAGTCAAACTCAAACACGACTCAAGTAACATCTTAGCAACGAGTGACATCTGATTCCAATATGTTAATAATAGAGCACACCTGCATACCAGCAGGGAATCTCGAGATATGATCTCCATCTAATACATCGCCTGTTTAGTTCAAAATATATTATTATTATTATTATTATTATTATTATTATTATTATTATTATTATTATTATTATTATTATTATTATTATTATTATTATTATTATTATTATTATTATTATTATTATTATTATTATTATTATTAAAAACATTTTTACGCGCTCAGCGTCACACAGAAATGCTAATCAGAGGCGCTGTTAAGCAGTCGCCAGATGAAGAGCAATTAGATATATCCGGATATTCGAAGGCTAATTAGAGATGGCGCTAATTGAGTCGTTTCCTGCAGTAAGAAAACGAATTGCATGGAGCATCGGAGAAAAACTAATGTTAGTCGGATCGGTTTTCTTGGGGACAGCAACACGGAATGTACAAGAACCAACGACAGTGCTACATCGTGGCTCAAAACTCTGCTACATGATAAAATTGTGTATAAAACTCCTTGAACAAAATAATAATCTGAGTGCAAATGTGATAGATTACAAATGTTTGGCTGTGCTGGTGGAGTATGTCTACTTCAATATAACTTCAACTTACACGTTGAACCGTATGACGGTTCAACGATACATCTGTGTTATTTTAATATATTTGGCATGTTGTCTGGTTTCTATAAAAATTGACAGACGCAATATATTTTGAACTAAGCAGGCGATGTATTAGATGGAGATCATATCTCGAGATTCCCTGCTGCATCCAATCAAGCTGAGTCGCCGGAACCTGGCTTATTTTCATGCGCTCAGTGAAAACAAAATCGATAAGCAGGTGAAGCCAGATTCAGTTGCAGATCAAGATCGAAAGGTCAAGTATGGCCTGGGGAGACAATCTGGCGGCTACTGTGGATGGTGTTTAGAACTGGAGCGGCGAAATACGTTAGGGGAGGAATCGGGATGGGATTTGTAGAGGAGTAGTGCTCTCAGTTTGAATGAAACAGGTGTGCAGAGAGATTGAAAACGATACAGTATCTGTGAGTTCGTGGGATGGAGAGCTATCATTTGTAGGATGGATAACTGTCATTCGTAGGATGGATATCTATCATTCGTACATGTGGGGTGGATAACTGTCATTCGTAGGGTGAATAGCTATCATTTGCAGGGTGGATAGCTATCATTTGTAGAATGGATAGCTATCATTCGTATGATGAATAGCTATCATTTGCAGGGTGGATAGCTATCATTTGTAGAATGGATAGCTATCATTCGTAGGATGGATATCTATCACTCGTAAGATGGATATGTATCATTCGTACATGTAGGGTGGATAACTGTCATTCGTAGGATGAATAGCTATCATTTTGCAGGGTGGATAGCTATCATTTGTAGAATGGATAGCTATCATTCGTATGATGAATAGCTATCATTTGCAGGGTGGATAGCTATCATTTGTAGAATGGATAGCTATCATTTGCAGGGTGGATATCTATCAATTCGTAGAATGGATTTCTATCATTTTGTTGGATGGATATCTATCATTCGTAGAATGGATAACTGTCACTCGTTGGATGGATAGCTATCATTTCGTTGGATGGATAGCTATCATTAGTCGACTCCTCTGTATTGAATTTCACATACATCACCTTCGAAGTATAGATTCCGGATATCATAAAGGACTTAATTTTACACAGCGCTAATCCGTACGCCGATAATAACCCGTACAACATCCGCCCATTCCATGCTCATTGAAATGGGTGGATTACGCCAACTGTAACATTGAGTCTATCGATCCTCTTGGCCGAGTACAGTATGTGGACCCGGCCTGCAGCGAACCAAAGGACTTCTCCAACTGAGTCTGTTATGCCACTGCAGGCTATGGACAGGCCTTCTTTGTTGTCGATGATCCGCACATGCTTTATTGATTGGACGAAGGCTTTAGACTGAATGCATGACCACTAAGTCGTTACAAGCATACAGTGCATGTCAGAGGAAATTACAAGATCCATTGACATATGACATGTAGTCGAAGCCAATGCCTAACGCGGTGCATGGACCGGACTTGTAAGTCTGCAGCAGTAGCAAGAGCGTTGCACGGAAAAGTAGTTAGGAGGACAGAAGTAGTTACCGACCGTTTCGTGTCAAGCCATTCTAACGTTTAGGAAAGGCCGTTGATGTGTTGACAGGCTTAATCTTTCATGACACAAAACATAATGCAGCTGTCCCTGTATGAATTACTGCCGTGCATTTATAAAGCGCCACTATATCTAATGACTAGGCATCAATCGATGGCGCTGAGCAATAATTGCGAGTGATGGACTTGCTCAAGGTTTCTACACAGTCTATCCGTCTCAGCGGAGGCGGAACCCTCCGCGTCACAAGGCTAGCGAGCGCTCTAACGAAGCGGCTACCGTGTCCCATAAATTGATTACATCTGATCGTTTACAAGTGGGAACGAGTAAACTAGCTGTACAGGTTAAGTTAGGCCTAATACATCAATCTTTGCATCGAATCCGTTTAGATGAGAGCCAAATGGAAATGCGACAGCATAAGGCTTCATAACATTTCCGTTGGCAATATTATATGATACCAGGAGGACAAAAGTTAGAATTCTGGGCCAAAATAACTAAAGAAATGGTGGTACTTGCATCCTCTGAGGGATAACTCGAAATGACCTTCAAAGATTATTCTACAGTGCTCTGACCGAATCTCTCTTTTCAGATATTCGCCATAATCGCAATTTTCGGTTCTGTAAGTCTTTAGTTATAGCTTTGAGGTTAGTATAGAATTTTGTTGAACCTTATTACCAAATTGTTCATGTGTTAACACAGTCATCATGACAAGACATGAACTCGCCTCAATTTCTTACGCGTGAGAAATCATCGACAGCTATTTGCATCTATGGAAGTAAGATAAAAAATAATTTGGCCTACATGTAATTAAATCAAATGAGACACCTGATTTTTACATCCATTGCTTTGAGATCAAAAGTGATAGTCAAACGCACGATTAATAGATCCATTGGTTAAGATCATAAGGATGATCGTTCGTATTATTCTATATTAAGCCTCAAATAGAGTGTTACATCTGACAGTCTTATGTGTTGCGCCCATACGATTGGCTACCATTGGCACAATGTAGGCATGCTAGCGGCTTGTTTTTGGTGGGCCATAGTAGATGCCTTGCTCATTAGACACCGGCACCATAGAAGCTGTTAATTAAATTATTTGGATCAAATGAACGTGGCTGTCTAGGACGCTTGTCAAAATCTCATCCTTGTAATCTTTAAAACCTTCATGTGTGTGGTCTGGGTTCAAATTCCGCTATATGAAGTGAAATTGATTGCTCGTCATAATTAATGGCAATGAAAGAAGTTCTCTGTTTTGGATATTCTCCTGTTGACGATTTGTCAGGTAAAAGATCCTTTACCATCCAGAATCACTCAAACCAAGATGCCTATTCTTAACGACAGGTTAATTTTGAACAAATATCTGGTAAATTTATTTTTAGCAGACTCTTAAGCTGGCCTGAATGGCAGCCGCCATGGGTAAGAAGTGTTGCGACTTCATGTTCCTTAGCCTCGGCCTATGAGGCCCGATGGTCAGTCCTCTCCCTCGCTGTCTTATCTTCCCACCGACAGTGAACTCACTGTAGCTGACGGGGAGCGGTCGGAACAGACATCTCGTAACAAAGTTCTGCAGTAGCAAGGATTTGAACTCGCGGCCGTTAGGTTGGCAGTCCTGCAAGCTGACCACTAGACCATCGCGTATCTGGTAAATTACTAGCTACCTAATCTCCAACACTGTACCAAATGGATTGCAATACTTCAATGCTGCCACATCCGTGTAGTATTCATAAAATAAGCGTTATACAGATATAAAAACATTACCAGCAGGTACAAGTAAGTGAAGCCTTGTATTACTATGATGCGTAACAATACTTCTTTGGTGTGAAAACTTATAGGTCAGTATGCCTTGAATTGCCTTAGCCTTTACTAACTTTACCCCACTTGCCTAACCTAGCTTTGCCTGTATTACCTTTCTTTCCTCTGCTTACCTATTATAGCCTAAATATGCCTATCTTCACCTAATCTTGACTGAGAGCTCAACCGCCAATGTCATCCCAATTGCACATGTTCATGCATACTGAAAACATGGCGAAATGCTACCTTTTGAATGTCTGAAAATATATTTAAACTGAAAGGCTATAATAACTCAGCATCGGTTGTACTCAAACGTCAACATTGCTGGTAATAATACTAATAGCGAAAACAAATCACACAGCATCAACAGCAAACAATATAACTGACGATTATCTATTTCCTCTCCGGACGAATTCTGCACATCACCTCAAGTTATTAAACACGAAGAAACCAATAATGATAAATACGTTCACATTGATAATAATGACAAGTGGCTTACAGCCAACAACTGTAACTTTGGTAAATATATTTTCCAATTATAATAAAGTCTTCGTGTCTGTGTGCTATCCAAGGTTCACGCAATATCCGAGTTTCTGTCATCCTTCAAAACTGAAAAGTAGCCTAATTACTGCATCCAGTAAGAATATACCTCACAGAATCAGACGTTCCTTCAAAGCTCACGACGCCAAAACCGGAATCGATTGAGTAACTGCAAGAATGTTTTAATTCTGACTTTAAAACGAGCATATAATATATACAATGTTCTTGGCCGCTCAACCGAAACATTGTTTGTGTTCTACGCTCTCGACAGCGCTCAGTCTTAGTGTGATGTTCTGTAAACATTCCAAGTGTCACGTAATGTTACGCCCGAATGTCCACTCACAGTCAACACTGTGAATCATCAGATGTTTGACGACAGACGGAAACTCCAATGACTGATTGACTGACCGACTGGATGACCGCTTGACCAACCGAGGCAGATCGAAGTTTTGCTTATGTTCAGTCGATCGCTTGGATACCTCATGAGATCCAAGCGATTCGTAGTCGCGACTGACTGTTCGGATTGTAAAGTCAGAGTGAAATCAGAATAACTGATGTCATCGCATGAGCAGACGCAGCTTACGCCGCAGGGATTTAAAATTCACTGCACGAGACGACTAAATGCAGTCACCGCAAACAACCGCTGGACATCAACAGCTACAGGCCGAACACTGACTGATGAATGATTAATGAATTGAATGAATGAATAAATGAGACTGACTGACTGACTGACTGACTGACTGACTGACTGACTGACTGACTGACAGATAAATAGACAGAGACAATGACATACTTTATGACTGATTTACCCATTGAACGACTCCCAAAATAACTGACTTTGTGACTAACAGATTTACTGACTGACTGAACGAATGAATGAATGAATGATTGATTGACCGACTGATTTGATTGTTTGACTGATTGCTGATTTGTCTTACTAACTGACTGACTAACTGACTGACTGACTGACTGACTGACCGACTGATTGACTGACTGACCACAGTCACAGCCAACCACAGTCAGTCAGACTGTGGTTGATGTTCGTTCTGTTGTTGCGGTGTGATTATGTCGAAGAAGCAGCTGTCATGACTACGTGTATTCTCAAGCAATAACAGTCTTAGACGGTATGCTATTCCCTTGAGAATACCCGTAGACAACGAAGCAGCAGCACCAGTGACCGTCGCCGCAGTATCTTCCTCCATCTCCTCATCCCGTCGTCACCTGGGTCCCAGCTTCCGTCGTCTGATCGCTCGATCGGAGGATGGTTTCCGTCCTCAGAGTCGTCACGGAGACAGGTTCACATGACGACGCATCAGCTGCCACGACAATGATGATGACGATGACAAGACGATGACAACGAAAACAACGACAACCAAAGCCACAACAGGTGGTCGTCGTCGTCACGACTTAGACGCAGAACATCTACGACGGCGTTTTAGCTTTCTTCTGCACGCTTCACTTCCGATCAACAACGACGACTTAATCGACGACGACGACGACGATGATGATGACGACTACGACGACGTCGGCTGCCTGTGTGTTTGAGTCGTCGTCGTCGTCGTTGAGCGAGCTCCATAAAATCGTCTGCTTCTGTTGTTGTGCAGCTGCTGTCTATTCAATGACCGAAGGAGGAGGCTGAGAGCTTCCTGGACCCATCCGTCCGTCCGTCCGTCAGTGGTCGCTGGATGCAAGTGTGCCGGCGGCGGCTGCTGATGGTGGGACAGCGGAGTAGGAGGCTGCGATGGTCGCCGGTTGATGCTGCAGCTGCAATCTCGTCCTGTGGATGGAAGGTGTATCTCACGATGCCTATCTCTGTCTCTGTCTGTCTGTCTGTCTGTCTGTCTGTCTGTCTGTCTGTCTGTGTCTCTCCGAGTGCGTCTGTGTCTCGTGATATGTCTCATTCCCGTTGCATCTCTCTGGGTAGTTCTGTTTCTCAGGCGCTCGTGCGCGTACATGACGCTTCAAGGAAGTAATGTCTTCAAGACTTCTGTACACCACCTCTTTACCGCCTCGGCTTTCTTCCTCTTCTTCTTCTCTTGTTTCTTTTCTTCCTCTTCCTTTGATCTCTCTTCCCTCCATTGTCCTCGATTTTTCCTCTTCCTCAGCCCTCTGTTGAGTCTGTTCGTCCTCTTTGTCTTTCCGCTTCCTCCTCTGCCTTCTCCCTCTTCTGAAGACAACGTGCAACTGATATGACTGAAAACCTGAGCTCTCTGATGACAGGGGAATGGAGAAGAGCAGCGAAGATAAGAACCAGAGAAGACAGGAAATGCGTTGAGGAGATTGGCCGCAGGAAAAGTGCAGAGCGACTGTGGCTGTGGTGTCGATTGCGGTGGATTTAGTTCGATGAGGGTGATGTGGTGGTGGTGGTACTGTTGAGGTGGTACTCATGTGGTGTTTTTGGTGGTGATATTATCAGTAGCTGCGGTGGTCGTGGGTTGTGACATGTGGTCGTGGTGATCATGTGTTTGTGGTGGTAGTAGTGATATGGCTGTGATAATGTTGAGAAGGTGATCGTGGTTGTGTTGATGACGGTGCAGTTGTTCTATTGTGATAGTGATGTGGTGGTGGTGGTGATGATTTGGGTCGTGGTAGTTGCGGTTATATTGGTGGTTGTTGTTATTGCACTTGGTGGTGATGCTGTTGGTGGTAGTGTTGGTGCTGGTGTTTTTGGTGTTAGTGTTGGTTATGGTGTTGTTGGTGGTAGGGTTGGTTATGGTGCTGGTCGTTGCTGTGGCTGGTTGGTGGTGTCAGTGGTGGGTCAGTGTTGGTCATAGCGGTGGTCGTGGTGGGTGTGTGGGTGTGTGGGTGTGTGGGTGTGTGGTTGGTGCATTAACGCATAAGCAGACACACGCTCGACTGCAATAAAACGTCTCGTCTGTTTGCCTGGTTCTTCTGTCTGTGCAGCTTAGCAACGCAACACATGAATAATTTAGACGTTTCCAGTCGGAAGGAAGGAAAGAAGGAAGGAAGGAAAGAAGGAAGGAAGGAAGGAAGCAAAGAGACGACGACGACGAAGAAGACGACGACGACGACGTGTAAACTACTGGAGGGACACTGAAAGAGAAGAGCACCATGTACTACCAAAGACAAGTAGTACATCTGACCCATACGGCCAACTGCGTTGCTACACCAGCATATCACCGTGCGTTTGGCCATTCGATCGCTGCTATATATATATTTGTCTATGTTAGGTTTAGTAAATAATTATATTGTTTATTTATTTATTTATTCGTTCGTTTGTTCTTTTGTTCTGTCGTGGTTTCGGTCAGTCAGTCGCTCGGTTACTCGTTCAAACATAATTTTTTCATTCATTCAATCTTTCTTTCACTCAGCCAATTGGCCGACTTGTCCAGAAGTTTATTGTTACAATAAACAATACTATGGCGGGAAGTTCCCACTCAATTCGTTCCGATGAGGCAATCCAGAAATTGCATTAAATGTCGTATAATTCCATGAGTTTTTAATTTTGAGTTAAAATACAATCTTTATAAATAACTAAGGTTGTATATTTCCAAGTTCATTTAGATTCAGTACATATTTTGAAACGTTTTTCTGTAAAATTACAGATACATGCATCTGACTCAAACGTCCAAAACCTTGTCTAAAATCTGAATTCCATTAGGCTTGAGTCTTTCATATAGGACATAGGTCAATACTGAAGCAGAATAAGTTGAACGCAAGATCATCAACAACTTCTGAGACAAGGTATCATTTCGACGTCAACGGTTGGGCCCTGACACTCATAAGATGTCGTGCAAAATCAAAAACTACTACAACTAGTGGTAAGACAGATCAAAATCATAGTAACGGGAATCTACAAGAAGCTAGAAGGAAAATGTAGAATGTCAATAGGGCCTATAGCTTGCGAGTCACTAGAACATAGGCCTACAGTCCACGATAATAATTATGGTGTGTCTGACGAGGTCGACACTCCACCTAGAAGTCGGGGTTTCAGGTCCCGCCCAGCGCAGATTGATATGCAAGGTTCACTAGCGTTCCCAGGTACAGTTTGCTAAAAATGACATACAGCGACTTTACAAGCCTACTCTCGATGGGAAGTGGCGAGGAAGACGGATAAACCATCCGCTCTCAATATGTCAAGGATAAGAAGAACATGAAGTCGCTAACGCTTCATGCGTGTGGCTAGCTCTCGCATTAGCTTCAAGGAGTTTAGCTCTTCTGATTAGTTTTTCCTTCTTCGATCTGGAATAAAACGAGACGAAACGAAAGAAAGAAGAAGGCGGAAGGAGATGAAACGGTAAAACAAACTGTAATATATATAGGCCTATATATTTATCAGCAATATTATTTATGAAGCTGTTCACATGTCTACTTTGGGGCAAGAACCTCTGGGCTTTCGGACTTTCGGACTTAATATTTGATCAGCATTCTCTTAATATCGTTATTCACCATCTAGACATATATAACTATATAGAGTCTATGTTTTTTATGATTCTCTTTTATAAATTTGTACGTGGTAATTACTGCTTATTTATGAGTAGTCAAATCTCGTAAATTAATATTTGATCAGCATTCTCTTAATATCGTTATTTGTGTATTTCTGAAATAAAACGTTTCCTTATAATTATGTTGCTCAATAGCATATCTTGGTTTCTAGCACTCGATAATCAAACTCCTGGAGGCGCAAGAGTCTCGTCGCTCGGTCGCTGAAGCGCATTAAAGACCTTGAGATATAATAATTTCATTACATTTTAGACAAACATGATGGACCGATAATTATACATAGATGCATGTCGCACATACATGCACACATAGATGCATACATACGTACATACATACATACACACATACACACAAGCATGCATACATGCATACATACATACACACATACATACATACATACAAATGTCATACATACATACATACATACATACATGCATACATACATACATGCATATATACATACATACATACATACATACATACATAATGTGCATGCATAAATACATACATACATACATACATACATACATACATACATACATACATGCATACATACATACATACATAAATGCATACATACATACATGCATACATACATACATACATACATACATACATACATACATACATACAGGCGTTGCCTGTATCGTTGTATACGGCCTGATGAGCAAGAGGAGAGTCGTCGTTCTCCTATAATTCCTTGATATTTGGAAATTAATTCATAGCCGAGAGTCATTGGGATCGATAAAACATCCTGTCTTATCTATCAGCTGCTCTCTCTCCCCTCCTCCTCCTCCTCCTCCTCCTCCTCCTCCTCCTCCTCCTCCTCCTCCTCCTCCTTCTGTCTCATTTGCCCGAGGATTAGCGATCTATACCTCCTCTACCACTGGACACTGGACCGCCAGACATCCACCCGTCCATCCATTCCGTGGCTGCCTTCATATTTCGCAAACCGTCATCAACCAACGCCTAATATCCCACCACCATGCGCATAGACAGAGAGAGAGAGACAGACAGACAGACAGACAGACAGACAGACAGACAGAGACAGACAGACAGACAGACAGACAGAGACAGAGACAGAGACAGAGACAGAGAGACAGAGAGAGACAGAGAGAGACAGAGAGAGAGAGAGACAGAGAGACAGAGAGAGAAACACACACACACACACACACACACAAACGGTGGCTTTGCTTCTGGCATTTTTCATCTGCCGGTTTCCTCTCATCCCGTTCGGTCGTATATCGGTGGCGCTGAAATCAGTGGATATCACCTCTCTCTGTCTCTCTATGTCTCTCTCTGTCTCTCTGTGTCTCTGTCCCTGTCTCTTTCTCTCTCTCCTCCCTTTCCCCCTCTCTTTCTCTTCCTTTCTGCCTCTGTCCCTGTCTCTTTATCTGTCTCTGCCTCTTCTGTCTGCCTGTCGCTCTCTCTTTATCTCTCTTTCTCTCTGACTGCGTTTATATCGAAGCAGGTGCCCACTACAGTGCTCACACTAACCGAGCCATTACATCATCGACATACACCTAAACACACTTATAAACGCCCACACATAACACACACACGCATACACACCTACATACCCACCTACTCGAACCAACCACGCACATACACTCAAAAACACCCCCACACACAGACACACACACTCACAGACACACAGACACACACAGACACACACACACACAGACACACACACACACCCACACACAGACATACACACAGACAGACACACGGAGGCAGGCAAAGGACGTCAGTCGACTCCTCACAAGGAGTGTCTGATGAAAAAGCGATATATAACCGGCAATCATTGTCTTTAATAACAATAACTGGTTGGCAGGGGACGGATATTATTAAAGCGGTCAGCGCCGCCGCCGCCGCCGAAGCCGAGGCCGAGGCCGATGTCGGCGACGGTGGCGACGGGGACGTCGACGGCGGTGGGGGCGACGGAGGAGGAGGAGGCGGTCATCAATCAGATGAGGCGCCGTTCTTATTGATTTCCGCTTATTTCGTTTTTCAAATGGAAATCACAGTCGACTCTTTTATACATCGACCAAACTGATCAGCCTTCATATCAGCACGAATACCAATCTCTCTCTATCCGTAGCTCTCTCTGTCGCTCTCTCTTGCTACGACTCTCTCTCTCTCTCTCTCTCTCTCTCTCTCTCTCTCTCTCTCTCTCTCTCTCTCTCTCTCTCTCTTCTCTCTCTCTCTCTCTCTCTCTCTCTCTCTCTCTCTCTCTCTCTCTCTCTCTCTCTTTCTCGCTGTATGTCTCTTTCTACGACTCTCTCTCTGTACATCTCTATTTCTCAGTAACTTTCATTATTTTCCTTCTGTCTGTCTCTGTCTCTCTGTCTCTGTCTCTCTCGGTCTGGCCATGGCTGTGCTCAGTGAGTCTGCCTGCATGTACCTGTAGATTTATTTCCCAGTGTCTTCCGGTGTTTCGCTATGAAAATATGTATCTGTCTAACTGTTTGCTGTCTGTAAAAATCTGTAGATAATCTCTGTACTGTTTTTTCTCACGAGGATGTGCAAATATGTGTTCCTGTTTCGCTTGTTGTGTGTCTTTTTAGATATCTCTATGCCTCTGCCTTTGTATATATGTCTCTATACGTATGTAGGTCTATGTCTGTCTGTCTGTCTGTCTGTCTGTGTATCTCTGTATCTGTCTGTATGTCTGTGTTTTGTCTTTCCGTATTTGTGACTGCACATCCAGTCCAGTAGGCCCTATGTCATGTCCGCAGACGGAAACATTACAAGCTCTGCGATTTAATACTTGTCATGGAGGAACCGTTGCATGAAAATCGAACCAATGACTCGATAATCAAACTCCAGGAGGCGCCAGAGTCTCGTCGCTCGGTCGCTGAAGCGCTCGAGGCAGCGGCGACGGCAGCGAAGGCAGCGCTGTGGACAGCGAATGATTGACAGATCTCGGCAGAACGCAGTGACGTCTGAAACACGATTATTGAAGCATTGAGCATTGCGCTGCAGAGTGTGGTAGATTTTAGTTTTAATTTATTGCAATTCCTTTGTTAGTGTTTCGATTGAACGCCAGGAGAGTCTATAATTTATGTTCTCAACCTGGGGAGGTACACAACCGTACTCTTCGCACGTTCCTTCCTTATAAATATTTAGTTTAATTGTTATGCTGTCTCTTTTTACGTAGGGTTTATTATGTTACTAAAGCAATAACAAATTATAATGATTAGTATGCAGTGGAAATAACCATAACGATAACCATAACCATAAATTTTATTGAACCCAAGTATAAAACAACGAAAAGCAAGTACAAAAGAGAAAAAACAGACAAGCAACAAGGGGATCAAAAGGAATACGACCCTAAAGGACCTAGGTCCCGCTAATGGGCCACCTGTAAGAAAAGAAAAAATTTGGCAGAACAATTGAAACGCAAGTAAGAGATATAACATAGTAATTCTTAGCTAGTTAACTAAGATCAATAAATTTAATAAGCACTAGGTAATAAGATGAGACCGTAGTCTAATTTTGAACAGATAGATATTAGTTAAATTACGTATGGTGAGAGGTAACTTTTATCATTCCATGTGCGGGAGCCAACGCATTTTATAGAAAACATCCGAGAATTAGTCCTGGCAAAAGCTACTCTAACATTTGCAGCAGAACGTACAGGGTAGGGGTTTAGGACAGACGTAGTAGTGAAATAGTTATTGAAGACCCTTGGTATTTGATTATGACTACGCGTTGGCTTATGGTATGTAACTATATAGGCTATAAGTAATTTATCAAGTAACTAACTAATTAAACGAAGTATCGACCGATATATATATATATATATATATAATAAACCAGAGAAATATTTCAGGGAAACTATATATAGTGTTCTTTCAACCAGAACGTTGGACGTGATTATGTTTGTCCCTTTCCAGAGGGATTGAAACCCGTCTTGAACGTAGTTGCTTGAATTAATATCGTTTCATTAAGCCCTGTTTCAAGGATCTGCATTATACATATAACTCGACATTTATTTATGTTTCTGCGCTTTAGGAATCTCATTATACTATAAATATTATGATATTAATCAGAGAACTGAACGCACAGGTCGTTTGCTTCGAATGATATTCACAGATCGCTGGACGAGGTCTCCGTTGCTAAGCATTCGCAGGCACAGAATAATCGTTCACACACGATTCATAATTGCAGTAAATGTTAGGTATATGAAGGAAATGAACACGGAGAACGGCTACTGCCATATATAAACGCTCGAAAAACACGATCCTAGAGATGGTATGCAACAGGTTGAAAGGTTAGACAACCAAATTCGCGAGCTTCTTTCACTGTCATGGATACACTACCGTATACCTCTATTCATTGCCTTCTACCTACTGTCAGTATCTAGAAGGCAATGTTCTATTCCGCTTGAAAATCATTTTATTCAATCCTGATTTTTTTAGGTCAGCAGCACCTCTGATAACTCTCTCTTGAAGAGGCATTATATAAATAAATGTTAATAATTATGCTATTCTGGTTCTTCTCTACGTTCTTCTTCGGGCTGTGTGGCTTGTTTCTGTTTTCCCAAACCTCCTTCTGTTTGTTTGTTTGTCTGCGTCTCTATGCTTTTTTTATCATATGTTCATCAATAGTTTGTTTCCACCTCATCCGAATCTTCTTCTCCTTTCGTTCATGACACAACAACATTCATCTAATCTTCCTCAACATCCCTTTGTGAGATCTAGTTAAGCTGCAACCATTTATTTTACCTGGCTCAGTCAGTCACTAACCGTTGCCCTCAATCATTTCCCCCGGTCTTCCAACTTCTACATTCAGCTGCCTCTTAGCCAACATCATCAGCATCTCCATCTGCTAATTTATTTCCTGTAATCACCTTTTTTATGAATCTATTTCCTATATAGTCACCCTTTTTTCTTAATTTATTTCCTATAGTGTCTAATCACTCTGTTTTCTTAATCTATTTCCAATAATCACTACAATTTCTGAATCTATTTCCTATAGGCCTAATCACCACAATTTCTTAATATATTTCCTATAATCACCATAATTTCTTAATCTATTTCCTATAATCACCCTGTTTTCTCCTCTGTTTGCCTCTTTCAATCATCAGTACAACAATCCATCTCCACGTTCCTTGTTCCTTCTTGACGTTTCTTCTCATTGCTCCCTGCTCTTCCTATACCTGCCAAAATCTCTTCTCTAAACCACCCTCAATTATCCCTCTGCGCCTTCTTTCCTTCTTACTCCTTCCGGCAAATATCTTTCTTCTAAATTCTCCCAAATTCTCCTCTTTCTTACTCCTTACACCTGTCAATGTCTCTACTCTAAACCCTTCCCAATACTCTCTTCTTGTTCCTCCTCTCCGTCCTTCTAAGTCTTTCTTCTGCCCGTCTTTTTCTTCCATCCCAATTCTCTTCCTCCTCCTGCTCCTCCTGCTCCTGCTCCTGCTCCTACCTCCTCCTGCACTTCCTCTTCTTCTTCCTCCTCCTCCTGCTCCTCCTCCTTCTCTTCCTCCTGCTCCTCCTTTTCCTCCTCTCCTGCTTCTCCTCCTGATCCACCTTTTCTTCCTCCTCTTCTTCCTCCTCCTGTTCCTCCTTTCTTCAGTCCATCATCGCTCGTCTTCGTCGTCGTCGTCGTTGAATAGTAATTATCCACGTGACAGACGTCGCTCGGTGTTTATAGATTTAGTCAAGTAAATCAAGATCAACAGACGAATTAACGCCGTCGTCGTCGTCGTCTTTGGCTGCTGCTGCTGATGATGATGATGATGCTGATGCATTCGTCACTGGCCAGAATCATTCTTCCTGCTGCTGCTGCTGCAGCTGGTCGCGGTGGTGGTGGTGGTTCTGCGGCGTCTGCTTAGTGGCTGGGAGGCAGGAGACTCGAGGCAAGGGAGGCAAGCCATCTAGATCAATAGACATTAACAAGTCACTGGAGTCACGCTGTCAAAGCCACTGCATGCCCAGACACAGGCACAGACAACGACGCACACAGCCACACAAACACAGCCACAGACACAGCCACACACACAGCACACACACGCGCACACACACACACAAACACACACAAACAGAATCACACAAACACGAACACACACACACACAGCCAACAGCAGAAGCACAGCAACACAGACAAGTGCATTGCCACTTATCCACTCACTCTGAGCTGCCTCTCTGTTTTAGCGAACTGACTTTCTGGGTATTGACCGGACTGAGGCTGGGTTGTTTGGAGCTCCATCGGTTGATACCTTACGTGTATTCCGGCGCCACATGAGTTGTTAAATAATTAATTAATAAATATATGAATAAATAATAGTAATAATAATAAATATACACTCGGATTATAAGGGCTACTTCAAGTAAGTAAGTGAGTAAGCAAGTGAACAAGTAAGTCACGCAGTGTGAATGAATAACCAAGTCAGTTAGTTAGCAATTTAGTAAGCAAGCGCATACGGCATGCATGCATGTATATATCATATGCATCTATGCATAATGTATATGTTTGTTGTTGTTTTTTCTATTTAACCTTGTGTAGTTGACTTATTGCTTGTTTCCTGTAACAGACAAGCCAAGTTCACCGATTGACTATAATATAGGGCGTCATTTAGTTCAGCTTTATAGACAATGATATATATACGACGCTATGCTGTTGATATGATTGATTTGATAAATTTCGGTTTAATGTCTTCCACTTCTAGCCAGGATAATTTCCAACCGGGTCTCTTAATAGATTTTTGTGATATATAGAGTCGTCAAACTCCCAAAGGCCGCACTCCGGCCCACTGGACACGGGTATCTGCATTACTCTGGACGCGCAGCAAACATCGGCATCATACTGGTTGGTCAATCCTGTACTGCATTGAAATCTGGTAGCCCAGATCAAAATGAAAGTGGAGGTGGGTTACACAGTATGCATAAGTGTATGTATGAATGCAGGTAGGCATATTCTGAGGTAGGTAGGTAGAGAAGTATGAGTTAGATAAGTGGGAAAGTGGTAGATAAGTAGGTAGGAGTTAAGCAAGTAGGTATCTACTATCTAGGTAGATAAGTACTGTAGTTTTCAGGATATTTAATGCTTCTAATAAGAGCCTCGAGTATCCATTAATCAAGCAAAAGTTCGTTTCATAAAGACCAGCAGCCAGTAGGTCTTGTGAATATCGAATTTCTGACTAGTCAACCGACAAAATGGCATCGATTTTCCTTTTGTGCCATTGAAACATCCTGGTCTAAGGTTTTATTATCTTCAGAACAAATGTCGAATCGATAAAACGATCGCAAATAATTCTACAGTAATTAAAGAAATGAAAGACGGTTATAAAAGTGAGCATGCAAATAAAAAAAGGGAGTAGATTATCAAAATATTTTCCACCTCTCATCCCGTGTGTTTCTCTCATTCTGTCTATGTCTGTTCTATGTTTCTCTCTGTGTGTCTCGTTTCACTTTACATGTATGTCTCATGTGTCTTCTGCTCTGTTTCTTTCTCTCTCGATTTGTTTTCACTGTTTTCTGTCCAGTATGCGCGTGTCTTTAAGTTGTTTGCTGTTTCTTTCAATTGACTGCCTCTTGCCTCTGCATATAATAGTAATGTAATCGTAAATTCAAATTTCTAAACGCTACTCTGTAAGCGCAGGGCACCAGATTATTCACGAGTGCTGCGTCGTATCAGAGGGATTATCCGAAGATCTGTGTCTAGTGAAGGTCCCAGTTTCATAAGGGAGAGGAGGCAGAGCATCTGACTGGCTGGCTATTGAGGACGAGAAAGCTTTGCGGATGGATTGGGGTTGGAATCCGTAGATCGTAATCAATTTGGAATGGAACGCCTCTGAGGTGATAAGTAGAGGAGTCTGAAACAGATGATTGTGAGCGAGTAGCGGTACTGGAGGACTGAGAATCTGGAATTCAGGAGGAAGTTTGTTCAAGAGTCGAGGTACAGTGTGGGATATGGATCGGTTGGAGTATTTTGAGACGAGTAGGACTCTGGGACGGGAGAGAGCGAGATAAGAAGAGGATCGGGTAGAGAGAAGTGGCTGGATGGCGAAGAGTTCTCGAAGGTACTGTGCCTGGGAGTATTGTAGGGAGTTGTATACGTTAGCGGCGATAGGACTTTTTGCCTGAAAGACGTGACATACTCACAATAATTCTATTAAAGTATGAGTGATCATAGGACCAGCTAAATGGAAGCTGCACCTTTACCTAACTATAAATCGCCCTTTGATCTTAGAATTGCATTTCCTTGCAAATTCATTTCTTTCATTGATCCAATCGAAGACTGAGTTCAGAGACCGGACGAGGACAGTACGTTGACCGCAATAAAGCACTGTGGTCAATAGTGCCAAAAGATCAGGAGCTCCAATCAGGCGCCAGACTAACTAAATAAACGAAGTTGACGCAGGAAAACAACGTTAGTTGGATTCGAACTCGCAGCCGCCTCCTCTCCAAGCAATCGCCGTCTGTTTTGGTGTTCCGTTCCCCCGGCCGGAATGCGGCGGCAGGTGGAGTGGAAAACTCCGGATCAATAGGTTAATTTGGACTGGGAAACGGAGCCACTGCAGCATAATCAGGCTACGGTCGATTTACTAGAATGCCGGGCGCATAAGTCAATTTCTGCCGGAGATACCAGAAGTAGTAGTGCGGCGGCGGCGACGACGACGTTGCCGCCGCCGAGGGTCCGCGACTTACAGTGGAAGCGAATCAGTCGATAGACAAAATGCCGTCGACAGTTGTTTGGCCAAAGGGATTTGTCCGGTCTGTGGTCAGTCCGGCCGACGATGACCACGGTGGTCGCTATATGTCCGGTCCAGTGGTAGTAACGTTCTGGCTTCTCGATGATGCGTCCCGAGTTCGAATTCGAAATTGGCAATTCGTTTCTCAAGTCATAAAGCAAACAAGAAAAGATTGCCAATTTTCGATGGTGCGGTTCGAGTACGAGAGGCGACGACGAGATCAAGCAACCTTCTTCCCCAGAGGGTCAAGTCCCCGGGGAAGAAGTGGAATACTACCTCTTCCTCATGTAATAATTACGAGCCAATACATGAAACCTATTCGGTCTCCTTCTTCGTCGTGTCTTTCGACTGGATCTAATTTTGGCTCATTTTATTGTAATTGTTTTTCTTAATGTTAGTTCTATTGTTGTCGTTGTTTTAATCGTGTTCTTACAACTGTTCGTTGTTCTACTTCCTCCTCTTCTTGTACTCTTCCGTTACTTGTCTTTGAATGTTAATCATCATTAATATCCTGTAAAGAAGAAATACTTTCTTCGGAGTAGTTCTTTAATGTGACAACGCAGCCTTAAACAGCAGACAATGACGGAAATATGTCAGAGACACTATAGAAGCAGTGTGTTGGGCGCTGTATAAATAGTCTCAGGCATAATCTGACGTTGGCAGGATCTCGCGTGAAAGCGATGATGGATTCATTTGTTCTGCGAAGCTGCGAAGTTTTCACATGGATTTGCCACAAACTTCCTCTAACGGATTAATTTTATCTGACAGGTTTGTGGGTACTTAAGGGCCTGGAGGAAGTAGGAATTGCCCACGATATGGGACTTGTCAGGGAATGCGTCCTCGAAAATAAACCCGTGGAAGCCTCGAGACAAAGTCACGTTCCAACCTGTCGCGCCCCCCCCCCGGAAGGTCTACATGCCTGGTTTAAACACCCATCGGCCATTCTGCATTCAGACGGACGCTAGAGCCGGACTCACCGTTGTGACTGATGAAGTCTTATTTTGGCTTATACGTTGCTATCGGTTTTCGTGTAGTTTCTTATTTTTACTACTCTTTTAATTAGGCCTACGTGTGATCTGATAATCATTTACCTAATAATTTAACCTTAACACTTATGTCAACTTCGGGTACAAACCATTTGCTAAGAGCGGGGTTGACGGACATATTCTCTTTTGTCGATTATTTTATGATCTGCAGTTCGCTTGGTGTCACCCCAGTCTATCTTCTACGTCGGAGATCTTTGGTGACAGAGACAGACCGATTACCAATGCGTAACTTCGTTCAGACTCAGTCTCCTATTAGTCTTCAGTACTCGAATAGTGAAATGTTCGATCCAATTCATTGCAATCTTTATTGATCCACAATGAACAAAGTATGATATACACGTTCATGAACATTTCCTCAAACGTGGGTAGCATACAACAGTCTGCCGTACTTCCTGTCTGTGCTCGAACATCGAAAACTATGTTTTAGAACGAGTAGGCATTGTACCTTTTATGCTTCGACATTTTGCAATTATTCATGAACAAAATGGAATGTTCCTAGAGCTCAATTCATCGGACAAAGTGTTCATACAGCTTTAATGACAACAGAAACAATGAAAGGTTGCAAACAAAACTATACTAAACTGTAAAAATATTTAAAACAAATGTGTCCTGTTAAATAATCCCACATCACAATTAATGTACCGCTGGAACGGCGGTCCAGGGCTGAATCGAATGACATACTATCGGTTGAAATATCTCGAAGGGTAAAAACGTTATTAGTGTTTAACCTTTTTCAGACTTAGCGACATGTCGCGAAACATGGGAAATGGTAAAAAGTTAATAACTTCTATAAATACGGGAATATTCTGGAAATTAATACATCATTTTATTCAGTTTTAAGAGCTCTTTCCAACGGTGTATTGAATGACAGTTAATTAGTTTTCAATTAGAATATTTTAAAAGAAAACCTGCGATTTTCTCGAAAAAACGCTATTTTTCGTAACTTTGGCCCTCTGGGGGAGGCTCAAGACATTACAATTTTTAAAAATTTCTTTTTTTTTTGACCCCATGCCATTAGGGAACTTTTGGTTGCTATTAAATTTCGGATGTCTAATTTTCGCTTTTTTCAATCCACCCTAATTCACACGTTGAAAACACTAGGAAAGGAAGTAATAGAAATAAAAGAGAATTATTCATAAATTGGATTAACTTCATGGGATAATCTTTATGAACTTCTCTAAGTAGAGAGGGACCAAGGAAAACCCAAAAGGGGCAAGAACCCCGCTTATATAGGGTCACCCAAGGTACATAGTGCAAAGCTGGTATAGTCTGTTTGCAGTCTTCCAAGATAACTCCAAGTTTGTATTTCCATGAGTATTCATATTTAGATAAGTACATATTATATTGTTGGTGTATATAGACAATAGAGTAGCCTACACTGACAGCGTTCAGACCACGACAATATGTTAGAGCTAGACTGCAGGGAACAATCAATCATAACAGCATTGTAGTGAAATACAATGCTGTTATGATTCATTCATTCCAAAGATTTTGCCAGAGGCGAATTATGTTAATCATGATTGATTGTAACAAGCTGTGAAACAGCTACTATCGTGCAGCAGTCTCCTTTTGATTGAAATTTATGTAAACTTTTGTGTGTTTAGTTGTCCTCATTTTATAATGCTCGTTAACATGAAATGTATTTCTTTATCAATTAATAGCCCAGCATCTAAGGCCTAATAATATTATTAAATTAGTCTATGGGGAATACTGCTTACCTTGTACTGGCTTTAAATGGACGACAAGGACTGGCCGAAGAAATGTGAATTAACGGCGTCATCATTAAGAGCAGATGCATTTACTAAAGGGCGCGCTACGGCTGCTCAGAGTTTCTTCGGAGTTGCACAAGATCCATTGGGGGGAGGGGGAGCGAGTTAGACCCGCTGCTTGAAAACGTTTTTCGGTTATTAACTCCAGATCGAACTGAAGCGAACTGAAGTAATGTTCCTGTCCAGTAATTTTGGTCTGTTCCGTTCGTAAGTTGCTCACGAGCAATTGTGCGAAAGGCGAATATTATGTGAATCAACGCTAGTAAAGTAAACTCGTCGATAACCGTAAGTGAGCAGTGACTAAGATTGGAACATAAGGTGATTCGAGCATCTCGATCAACCTGGTCTGAATCGGTTCAACTACAGAGTCGATAGCTGCTTCTGGTCGCAGTGAAGCTGAAGAGGACGTTACACCATTGATCAGAACGTGCATCACAGCGAACAGTGGTCGAGGTTAAACGAAGAACCAAATAAAGTAACTGTTCTCCTTCATCAATAATGGAACGAACGCATGGAAAGAACAGTTTTTGTGACTTCGCGTCACATGGACAATACCTTTGCCAAAATTCTAACCAACTAGACCTACCTTTACGTAAGCTTAGTCTTAATTTCATATGGATAATTATGTAATAGTGATCTGATGCGTGTTAAGTAAGGATTATAGAATATAGAAATAATTGAAAAGTGTCATTGACGAACTGCTTCAAGTTTGTGTTGATGTGTAAATTGGTAGGTTTCGGCCTACTTTGAGGTGCATAGCAGGAGATCGGCTCAAGACCAGAGCCAGACGCTTTAAACGAGTTTCGAACCCTACCTATAGCTTGCAGGGGTGAGGGGCTGAGCGAAAACTTGAGGGGTGGAAACTAATTCCAGAGTAATTCGCTATATGATAGTATAACATAGCGTAACGTAGCAACCTGAAAAGAAATGACCTGACGTGATTTGACTGAGCATAACGTGGCAATAAGCCTATTCTAGCCAAGGTGCTATAATACCGTTCATCTACATTAGAAAACCTCTGCAATGGGCTTAGTTGAAAACACATCTTGTTAGAACTTTGATTCGACGCTATATTAATGTTCTGAATAAAAAATGAATGAATGTTAGAATGAAGATATGAAAGAATTAATGAAAAAATGAATGGATGAATGAATTGATAATTTTAAAGAACAACTTGAGAGCAAATGCCTTAGATAGGAATTCTAAAATAATATTAGAAATGAAGACTGAGATCAAGTTCCAATTTCTTCACATATTTATCTCGTCACCAGCTGTCGACCTTTGCGTCTTTATCAGTTCAACATATATTAAAAATTTCCTATAAAATTAGTCTATATATATATATATATATAGTCCAGCTAAATGTAAATCAGTCAGTTACAAAAATAATGCAAGTCGAAGCTACGGCCAAAGAAGACCGCAAAATTCATGTTTGTCTAAGCTAAGACTTTTACAGTTTGAATGCGAATCTCTTCTTTGTATTGAATTGTCTAGAAAAATAGTTTCAGCGACATTATAGAAATATTAAGTATTAGAATTTTCATAAAATATACTGGATTGTGTGTTCTCGTGACTTCTTGGTGCAGTCGATTGTATCTTCTTCATGTAGTCTCTCGGATTGAAGTTTCTATTGTTCTTGTTGTTTTAATCGTGTTCTTATAACTGTTCGTTGTTCCACCTCCTCCTCTTCTTTTTGGTCTCTTACTCTTCCGTTATTTGTCTTTGAATCTTTAATAATCATTAATTTCCTGTAACAAGGAAATATTTTCTTCGGAGTAGCTCTTTAATGTGACAACCCAGCCTTCTTCTTTTTCTCATGTTTCAGAACGATGGGGATGACGGTAAAAGAGACTGAGAAAGATGGCAAATGGAAGAATGGACACTGAGAAAACTGCGATAGAGAAGGAATGAGTGAGAAGGCTGAAGTGAGAGTGAAACAGAGGAATAGACGTATAGAGAGATACAGGAAGGAAGATGCACCAGGAGACTGAGGATGATAGAGAAGGACGGAGAGCGAGAGGCAGAGAGGTAGGGAGACAGAGACACATAGAGACATAGAGGCAGAGAGGAGAAAGGGCCATCCCCAATCGACATAATAATCATCTGTAGCACAGGAAGTGCAATTGATCCAATTACCACCGTGATACTTCTTCTTGCGTTATTGACAGCCAGTGGATTGCTCGGATCATCTAATCAGAATGGTCCCATCGCTGGATCAGATTACTTACGAAGGTCGGAATCCTTCGTCACCTGTTGCTGCTGCTGCTGTTGTTGTTGTTGTTGCTGCTGCTGCTGCTGCTTCAGTCTATCTGGGTTGGCTGCTGGTTGTTCTTTCATCTGTTGTTGGCTGGATGCCTGCAGATGCCGCTCCAATGAACTGGAATCATGAATCTCTTCCACCTGTTTCCGACTGCGGTAGTCACGTCGTTTCTTTGACGCCGTCTTTCCATTTCCTCTGTTGATGAACTCCGTTAGATTCATTTCCGACTTCCACTGCGAGCCCTTCAGATCTCCCTCTTCCGCAGTTAGTGCCCTCACTCGCCCCTGGTGGCTTGGTGCTCTGAATGTCTGCGACGTAGACGCCACAACGCCCGATCCTCCTGCGGCTGGGAGTATTTGTTTCCTCACCGTGGCAGATTTAAGTGCAGCTGAAACTGCGTCTTTAGTCACCGCATCATCAGCTGATCGACGTCTAGGGTCCTCTTCTCTTACCCCAACGTCTTCCTCTGGCTTCACAGTCGCACTTTCCGACAGATCGTCTCCATGTCGCTTCTCGACGAGGCTCAAGCGAGGCCGGTCATCCGCAGTTGATTCTCTACCAGCGAGAACACTTCCCTGTCCCGTAAGATCTGCTTCTGCAGCCTCGCCGTCTCCATAGTCACGCACCTTGGAAAACAGGTGTTCCGCTTGAGAGACGGCGCTTGTGAAGTACTGTCCTGCCTGTTGCCGTATCACGCTCAGTCCCTTCGTAAAAGTTGTCGTCACGGTTGGCTGATCAGCTAGGCGTCGTCTCTGGAAGGGATCGACCTCTTCGCTCCTCGCCTTCTGTGGGAGCGCCTGAGTCGGCAGGGCACTCGTCGTTCCCTGTTGGCTGTCGCTACGGGCTCTGCGAAGCTGCATTTCGGCGAAAAGGGTCTTGTGCCTGGCTGGTGATGAATGCTGCTGCTGCTGTTCTACAGGACGGCTTTCATCTTCATCACCAGCTGCTGATGCAGAGCTTCCTCCATGAATGAGTGAAGTTCCTTTGACGTGATGCGGGAAGTCGCCGAGTGCAGGGATCCGCAGCGACTGTTTGATCTGTCGCGATAGGATGGAGATTCTGGAAAGAGACGACCGCTGCGTATCAGAGAACGACTGTCGAACGCTTCTGACGAACGACCTCTGACTATCGACGGACGAAGACTGACTCGCCGTCATCGACGCCCCCGCCGCCCCTGCCCCTGCCCCTGCCCCGACCCCCGCCGCGGTCCGTCCGAGCGACTGCTGGGTCTCGAGGGACTTGTACCCGCTGTCGTCCCTCATCTGATGCAACTTGCAGGCCTTGCTGTCTGCGCTCGTGCTGCTGCTGCTGCCCGTCGTCGACTCGATCGACGTCGTTGTTACCTCGCAGTGACTCGACTCGGATGCGTCGTAGTCGGTGGGAACGCTGTCGAAGCTGCTCGCCTTCGGATGGGGATACGGGGACCTCTGTTGGGTGGCGGCGTCTGGACCGGTAGATAGTGAGGCTTCGGTCTCTGTGGGTATAGTCGACGTTGAGGGAGGCCCAGCGGCGTCTCCCTCTCTGACTTTGAAGCTCTCAGTCCATCGCTGTCGTTTCGAAGCCTTGTCCTCGACGGGTGATCGTTCCAGAGGGTTTGGCGATGATTCTTGAGCCGTTTGATAGACGAACAGACTGCCTCCCCCCAGTGCAGCTGGAACGTCTTCTTTTCGATAGGAGATTCTGTCTTCAATTTGTGGATTTACTTTCATGTCGTGAATTGTTGAACTGCTACGAGCGGAGCCTTTGCTCAAAGGCAGGGAGTGTCTGATTCTCGTGCCATGTTCCGTCTGGTCTGCAACGGAGAGACCGGTCTTACGTGACTGCAGATCGTCTGAGCGACTGCGTTGGCGCACCAGAAGACGCGCCGTAGAAGGCCTGGTCATCATCGACTGGTCAATAGGTGACCTCACATGATAACGGTCAATCGAAGGTTTTATCATCGACTGGTCAATCGATGACCTCACATAAGAGGTGTCAATCGAAACCTTTGGCGTGGGCCATTGATGCAGCATTCCGCGGGTGGTTAAGTTCCTCACGTCACCGTCTTCGTCGCTTCCAGGTCCTGTGATGAATTCCGTGATTCCAAGTGGATCCTGGACGAAGCGCTGTCCCGCAGTTGATCGTTCTTCACAGCTCTTTACCCGTCTGGCATTGGCCCCCTCCTCACGCATCTTCGCCGCCCGATCCAGCTCCAGGCTCGTCCATTGCCGTCCTCCAGAAGATTCCTTCGCAACCGTTACTAACGCACCAGCATCCACGGCTGCTGATTTAGGCGCTGTTGCCCACGACAACGGACTTCTTCTGTGAGGTGCTGACTGGAAGTCGGCAGTGTGATGAACGTCGACTGTTATTGTCGCTCGCGTGTCGCAGATTCCGATGCCAGCTCGAGGAATGACACCCTCCTGTTGATGAGCATTGTCTTCGAAGCGATTGTTTTCTCGTGCAATTGTTCCTCGTTGATTGATCTGTCTTCTAACCGGGTCCTTGTCATCGCTTGTCAACCGTCTCGGTGATGCAGGCTGTCGGCCGCGCTTAGCTGCCTCTTCAACTGTCAATCTGTCGACGTAGGAAAGAGACGGTGGCTCAGCGGCCGAGGGATGATCGTTCTTTTGTATCGACGAGCATTTCCTGATTCGTCTGTCGTCCAACTTCAATCTGAAATCAAAAGAACCGGATAAATATAGAAATTGCTTTCACTCTTAAATTGCAATCATTGTTTGACATTGTTCCTTATTTAAAAGCCCGTCGGCAACGATCAGAGATGACAGACTTTCTATATGCGTCTTGATTATAATTAGGCTATATGTAAAGGGGAGAAACTGCGTCATCTACACGATCGCTTTTGTAAAAGATATTGGCAGAGGATGACGTGTTAATCTCAAAGCAGCTCAGTTTCACTAAGAATTTACTTCTTTTTTCATTTAGAAATCGTAATCGTTAGCCCAAGACTTCTAAAGCGTCACTCGAAAGCAAAGCGCAGGGCACCAGCTGATTCACGAGCGCTTCGTCGAATCAGAGGGGTTGTCCAAAGGGTAGTCAGAAGGAGGTTCGAGTCCGATTGCCATTGGTCAGAGGGGGCAAGCGGGTAATTTGCCCATTCCTTCTAATGATGCAGACGTTAATCACGATGACGCCGACGACGATGACGATGAATCAAAACACTTAAGTATTCGCCTCATAAGTGCCTCACAAAAGCGCTGATCATCATCAAAACGACGACGACAACGATGATGATCATGATGACCGTTTCAGCCTATAATTATGGAGTCATAGGTAACTTGGAAGGGTGGATAAAGGCCATGGAAGGACCTTGTGTAACATGAAAAGGAGGATAAAGGCCATGGAAGGACCTTGTGTAACATGAAAAGGAGGATAAAGGCCATGGAGGGACCTTGTCTAACATGGAAAGGAGGATAAAGGCCATGGAAGGACCTTGTGTAACATGGAAGGGAGGATAAAGGCCATGGAAGGACCTTGTCTAACATGGAAAGGAGGATAAAGGCCATGGAAGGACCTTGTGTAACATGAAAAGGAGGATAAAGGCCATGGAAGGACCTTGTGTAACATGAAAAGGAGGATAAAGACCATGGAAGGACCTTGTGTAACATGAAAAGGAGGATAAAGGCCATGGAAGGACCTTGTGTAACATGAAAAGGTGGCCATGATAAAGGCCATGGAAGGACCTTGTCTAACATGGAAAGGAGGATAAAGGCCATGGAAGGACCTTGTGTAACATGAAAAGGAGGATAAAGGCCATGGAAGGACCTTGTCTAACATGGAAAGGAGGATAAAGGCCATGGAAGGACCTTGTGTAACATGAAAAGGAGGATAAAGGCCATGGAAGGACCTTGTGTAACATGAAAAGGAGGATAAAGGCCATGGAAGGACCTTGTCTAACATGGAAAGGAGGATAAAGGCCATGGAAGGACCTTGTGTAACATGGAAGGGAGGATAAAGGCCATGGAAGGACCTTGTCTAACATGGAAAGGAGGATAAAGGCCATGGAAGGACCTTGTGTAACATGGAAAGGAGGATAAAGGCCATGGAAGGACCTTGTCTAACATGGAAAGGAGGATAAAGGCCATGGAAGGACCTTGTGTAACATGAAAAGGAGGATAAAGGCCATGGAAGGACCTTGTCTAACATGGAAAGGAGGATAAAGGCCATGGAAGGACCTTGTGTAACATGAAAAGGAGGATAAAGGCCATGGAAGGACCTTGTGTAACATGAAAAGGAGGATAAAGGCCATGGAAGGACCTTGTCTAACATGGAAAGGAGGATAAAGGCCATGGAAGGACCTTGTGTAACATGGAAAGGAGGATAAAGGCCATGGAAGGACCTTGTGTAACAGGAGGATAAAGGCCATGGAAGGACCTTGTGTAACATGAAAAGGAGGATAAAGGCCATGGAAGGACCTTGTCTAACATGGAAAGGAGGATAAAGGCCATGGAAGGACCTTGTGTAACATGAAAAGGAGGATAAAGGCCATGGAAGGACCTTGTGTAACATGGAAAGGAGGATAAAGGCCATGGAAGGACCTTGTAACATGAAAAGGAGGATAACATGTGTAACAAAGGAGGATAAAGGCCATGGAAGGACCTTGTGTAACATGAAAAGGAGGATAAAGGCCATGGAAGGACCTTGTGTAACATGGAAAGGAGGATAAAGGCCATGGAAGGACCTTGTGTAACATGAAAAGGAGGATAAAGGCCATGGAAGGACCTTGTGTAACATGAAAAGGAGGATAAAGGCCATGGAAGGACCTTGTGTAACATGGAAAGGAGGATAAAGGCCATGGAAGGACCTTGTGTAACATGAAAAGGAGGATAAAGGCCATGGAAGGACCTTGTGTAACATGGAAAGGAGGATAAAGGCCATGGAAGGACCTTGTGTAACATGAAAAGGAGGATAAAGGCCATGGAAGGACCTTGTGTAACATGAAAAGGAGGATAAAGGCCATGGAAGGACCTTGTGTAACATGAAAAGGAGGATAAAGGCCATGGAAGGACCTTGTGTAACATGAAAAGGAGGATAAAGGCCATGGAAGGACCTTGTGTAACATGAAAAGGAGGATAAAGGCCATGGAAGGACCTTGTGTAACATGAAAAGGAGGATAAAGGCCATGGAAGGACCTTGTGTAACATGAAAAGGAGGATAAAGGCCATGGAAGGACCTTGTGTAACATGAAAAGGAGGATAAAGGCCATGGAAGGACCTTGTGTAACATGAAAAGGAGGATAAAGGCCATGGAAGGACCTTGTCTAACATGGAAAGGAGGATAAAGGCCATGGAAGGACCTTGTGTAACATGGAAAGGAGGATAAAGGCCATGGAAGGACCTTGTGTAACATGAAAAGGAGGATAAAGGCCATGGAAGGACCTTGTGTAACATGGAAGGACCTTGTGTAACATGGAAGGGAGGATAAAGGCCATGGAAGGACCTTGTCTAACATGGAAAGGAGGATAAAGGCCATGGAAGGACCTTGTGTAACATGAAAAGGAGGATAAAGGCCATGGAAGGACCTTGTGTAACATGGAAAGGAGGATAAAGGCCATGGAAGGACCTTGTGTAACATGAAAAGGAGGATAAAGGCCATGGAAGGACCTTGTCATGAAAAGGAGGATAACCATGACCTTGTCTAACATGGAAAGGAGGATAAAGGCCATGGAAGGACCTTGTGTAACATGAAAAGGAGGATAAAGGCCATGGAAGGACCTTGTGTAACATGAAAAGGAGGATAAAGGCCATGGAAGGACCTTGTCTAACATGGAAAGGAGGATAAAGGCCATGGAAGGACCTTGTAACATGATAACATGGAAGGAGGGAGGATAAAGGCCATGGAAGGACCTTGTCTAACATGGAAAGGAGGATAAAGGCCATGGAAGGACCTTGTGTAACATGGAAGGGAGGATAAAGGCCATGGAAGGACCTTGTCTAACATGGAAAGGAGGATAAAGGCCATGGAAGGACCTTGTGTAACATGAAAAGGAGGATAAAGGCCATGGAAGGACCTTGTCTAACATGGAAAGGAGGATAAAGGCCATGGAAGGACCTTGTGTAACATGAAAAGGAGGATAAAGGCCATGGAAGGACCTTGTGTAACATGAAAAGGAGGATAAAGGCCATGGAAGGACCTTGTGTAACATGAAAAGGAGGATAAAGGCCATGGAAGGACCTTGTGTAACATGAAAAGGAGGATAAAGGCCATGGAAGGACCTTGTGTAACATGAAAAGGAGGATAAAGGCCATGGAAGGACCTTGTGTAACGTGAAAAGGAGGATAAAGGCCATGGAAGGACCTTGTGTAACATGGGAAGGAGGATAAAGGCCATGGAATGATCTTGCGTAATGCACTCTTATAAAAGCGCTTATAACAAAAACATGGTTTCCGATGATTTCTCATAAAAGAGCGCTGCGCTCTTTATGAGAAATCCTTCTGAAACCATGTTTTTGTTATAAGCGCTTTTCTGTTGCTTCGCACCATGGAAAAAATCCTTACAGGCCAGGCTTCCTCGTTAGTCTACGCGAGTATCACAAGGTCGATCTGAGCCAGTCTAACTGTATTTAAGTCTGGGCCATGCTAATCTTCTTAAGGTCACTCGCTCTTTATTAGTTCTTTATCCAGTTGTGGTAATTGTAATTGCAACTGACCGTTTATATAGCGCCAACATAGATGCAGTAAAACAATACCACACAATACTATGCTATGCTATGATATACCATGCTATGCTGTGCTATGGAATACTAACTATGTTATACAATGCAATACAATACTAAACAATACTATACTACATGTATACTATGCTATACTATATACTGTGATATGCGATGCTATGCAATGGTGTGCAGTGCTATGCTATGCTATCCTATGCCATACTATACTATGCTATGCCATACTATGCTATACTATACTATCCTATCCTATGCCATACTATGCTATGCTATGCTATACTATACTATGCTATCCTATGCTATGCTATGCAATCCTATGCTATGCTATGCAATCCTATGCTATGCTATGCAATCCTATGCTATGCTATGCTATACCATACAATACTATTCTATACTATATTATACTATGTTATGCTATGCTATCCTATGCTATGCTATGCATATGCTATGCTATGCTATCCTATGCTATGCTATGCAATCCTATGCTATGCTATGCAATCCTATGCTATCCTATGCTATGCTATGCAATCCTATGTTATGCTATGCTATAACTATACTATGTTGTGTTATACTTTATTATACTCTAATATACAATACGATACTATATCATACAATACTATGCTATACTATACTGTGCGTTGTAAATTGCTTTGTCATCACCTGGCCATTTCGTCTGTTGACGTCGTGTGAGATGATATGTCGAATGAAACATGTTTTTCTGTGGATAGCGACAGAACAGAAGACGTCTTCTCATCCGCTGCTGCTGCTGCTGCTGAGTCTATTGGTCGATGGACAGAGACGAAGGAGACCTGAGGAGGTCTTGTAGTCGAAAAAGAAGACTTTGGAGGAATCGTTGGCTCTGTTTGGCTTTCGCTCGATGAAGACACCTCGAGATCCTGGTCGTCTCCTCCTTCTTGGCTTTCTACTCTTCCTCGATCACCTTATAACAGAACGCAAACGGAGGGATATCAAATCAACATTCAACGTAATTAAGCGATGGATTGCATTTTAAAATGAGGTATTATGGTTTTCATTTTAAGCAACCATTGTTGATGCCTTATGCATTTTTACGAAGGTGCATTGGAAGTCGTTAGACTGCATCAGATTATAAATCATAATTATTGTAGGCCTAGTGGAGAAATAGGTCGATATCGTAGAAGAAACTCTCACCTCTCTAACTTTCTCTTATACTTTTAGATCAATAGAAGTGTACTTCAATCATTCGAATTACATTCAGATTATATGGACTCTGACGGGACAGGGAGCCAGCAGAGATTCACCAATACAGCATCCGTTAGAGGTGTGAGTTAGAATCCAACGTTTAGCTGCATTATAGCAATGGAAAGGAAGTGTTTCGTGTGTTTTCTGCCAGGTTTCGGAACGGACTGGAGTGGGACCGGAATGGGGTGCGGCACAACTGAACGGGACGGGATAGGGACAGACCTGGTGGGGATGGGGGACAGACGAAGGAGATGGGTGGAATTCAAAACAGCTTTCTTCTCTTCATCACTCTCATATGCAAAAGTGTGCATATACAAAATATGTGCGACACCTGCGGACAGAAATCGTTTTGAGCGGCAGAAATGAAAATTGGTGATGATCGAATAGAACCTACCCATCAGACTTTCTTTGTATTTGACGAATGCATAATCGATCTCATTGTCAAGATTGATTTGAAGCTGACCTTCTTCTTTTCTGTTGAAATATTGAACACAAATTTACTCGTGACACTTCGAGGTCTTTTAACAGATATCAATTATGACACAGTTTTAAACAACTCCTATCACCGACGCGCTGTGTAAGTTTTGTCATTCTATGTCATTTGAGCTAATCAACAAATTACGGAATTAATTAGGGTCACCAATAAACCGTAAAGTCGTTGGTTCGTACAATTAATTCAAAGATGAAGTGCGTTTAATACATTCAAATAACTGAATTAATAACAGATAAATTTATATATCTGCATAAAGATTGTTTGCGGCTAAAAACTTGTCATATCAAAGCGTTTGGTCCCCGTTGCGAGCACATGACGTGTATTAACATGGAACATAATCCGATAAGTAATTGTCCCATATTTTCCAGCTTATGACCGAATCCTTCTTATTGCGTTCTAGACTTATAGAAACCCTGCTCAGGTGATGACCTAATCAGATCTCAGGTGTTTTTAGGATGAAAGGTGTTGTTGCCTCGAGTTAGCTCATTGACCCACTTCTAACTTCTATTATTGCACTCAGTGGTTTTGCTTTTCTTCATTATATCTTCCTTATACCTAGCCAAAATCAAATTATTTACAGCTAAACCAGGAACTCATTTGCGCCAAGTAAATTAAGCCGTAATGCGCGCATAACAGTTATTTCCATTTAGGCAGGCAAAGATTGAACGCTCGAGTGATACACGGTGGTCGGGGTGCATGATCTCTAAACAAGGTATTGAAGTTAATCCATCTACATATGTGATGGCGACCGACATCTGATGTATTGTTGCCGTATATATCGAGGCAATGCATAAGGGATTGGTGTGCTTAACAGGTGGTCGTGCATTGGCGACCAAATGAGCCAGACTATATTATGGTCAACACGTCCGATAACGTTCAGCAGCAACGTCGTTTCTAATCACGCTTGTCGCTGTTATTGCGGTTGTTTTGATGAAGAATAGGAGCTCCTTATCCACGGATCCTCATCCAGTCGTCGTCTCTTTCGTGGATTATGGTATTTGTCGTTGAGAGCTAAGCTCAGTAGAAATATGAATTATGGCAAAACAAGGCATCACTAAAATCTTTCTTTGTCAAGATTGGGTTGCTTATACATGATATAATCTGACCCAATCTAATCTAATATAATCTAATCTAAGCTGGTCTGATTTGGTCTGATCTGTGGACACAATGTCATGTAGCACCATTATCCCAACATTAAGTAATAAATGGCCAACATTAAGTAATAAATGGCCAACATTAAGTAATAAATGGCCAACATTAAGTAATAAATGGCCAACATTAAGTAATAAATGGCCAACATTAAGTAATAAATGGCCAACATTAAGTAATAAATGGCCAACATTAAGTAATAAATGGCCAACATTAAGTAATAAATGGCCAACATTAAGTAATAAATGGCCAACATTAAGTAATAAATGGCCAACATTAAGTAATAAATGGCCAACATTAAGTAATAAATGGCCAACATTAAGTAATAAATGGCCTGGGTCGGGAGCGCCTCTGAGTAGTTATCTTGAAGGGGCGCTATATAAATTCCATAGATAGATAGATAGATAGAAAAGATAAACGTTTTGACGTCACAGTAGGTAGTGCGTAGTTCCAATACCTTAGATCTCTATTCGATCAGATCTCAACTGCATTTCGGTAATGGATTGGAACTACAAACTGCGGACTGTAACGTCAAAACATTAATCCAATACACGCATTATACAAAACACCAGAGATGTGAGGCACGTAAGTCCTATGTCCGTTTGCATGTGCCTATCTGGAGTTTATATAGCGCCTGATTTGATATGAAATTGTTGATAGATACTTCTCAGTGTCGATAGTCATTGATCGGCCGGAACTTCTGTGTCTGTTAAACAGATGCGACAGGGAAATTCTTTTCGTAAAGTCTCCAACAAACCGTGTACAGTCTAAGTTCGTGAAATCTAATCGACTAAAAGACAAACCAAAAAAGCAAAATATTTAGATTTCAATATTTTATGCTTCTGAGTTGCCAGAGTTGCAAGTTTTCTTCTAAAAGACCGCAGACAACTGTGAAGATGGAGACCTTAAAGAGTTTGACAGGTGAGTTTTGAGACATTCGGGAAAATTCACAAAGCAATACCCACATTGCCTATGAAAGGTTAAAGCCTGGTTTGCCCATGCAAGGTTAAAAACATTGCCTACATGACTACGTAGGCTTAAAGCATTGCCTAAATTGGTTTGCGGACAATTCGCCCCCGGAAGATTCACCCCCGGATATTTCGCCCCTGGGAAGATTCGCCCCTGGGAAGATTCGCCCCGGAACTACAGTGTATAGAAATGAAGCATCACATATTTGTTGAATTGTAGAGAAGCAGTTTAGTGTGCAGTTCATTTTCATCAATCTAACTTCCATTTGCGCACAGATTTATTTTCATCAATCCGACTTCCATTCACGCAGCCAGATAAGAAAATAATAAAATTCGCTATGAATTCGCTACAGGATAGGATCAATCTATCCTATTATTGTTATATGGCGTAACTAGAATTTGGATTATTATAATTATCTGCGTAAATGGAAATTTGATTGATTAAAATAATTCTTTGCGTAAATAGAAGTTGGATTGATAAAAACAAACTGCACACTAAACTTCTTTTACAATTCAACATTTATATGTGATGCTTCATTTCTATAGTTTGAAACGGCCATACGCGTAATCGGGCCGATTATTAGAACAATAATCGGGTATCGGCAGAAATAATCGGTTAATCGGTGCCGATGTCAAAATTGGTGTTATAATTTAATAAATTTACTTGAATTATTGCATATTCCAAGTTTTTCATCGATTTTCATCTATCGTTTTACGTCCCTTATTATTTACCCATTAAAACATCGTTAACAACTTCCCAACTTAATTTAAACGTCCACCCTTATAGTTGTGACGATAGACTACTGGTTTTTGTTTCGAAACCGAACATTTTGATTAAACAAATAATAAAATATTCGGTCTCATAAATTAGGTATTGGCAGTTTAATAATCGGCTATACGCGGTATCGGCATGGGCAATTTAGCGATATCGGTACAGCTCTAGTTCCGGGGCGGGGGAATCTTCCCGGGGACGAAATGTGGGGAGTGAATCTTCCGGGGGCGAATCTTCCGGGGCGAATTTTCCGTATCCCCTAAATTGCCTAGCAATGTGAACGCGTTGCCTCTATTGTTCACGCGAGGCTAAAGTATCGCCTGTATTGTTATGCAAGATCAAGGTGCATAGCAGCATATATGGACTATCATATATACTTTGTCTTTAATTTGAAACAGTAGTAGGCCTACTGCAATCGGACGCTGTGGTCATGCCCACACTTTGTCTTCATCAGTATGAAATCCAGGTCAATGGAGACATTGTGGCAGTGAACCAGTTTCAAGTCGGTTATTACTCTTTTTAAAAAGAAAGTCCATAAATTGTGCCATAACTTAAACTTTGTTATTATAAAGTTTATTATTTTTATTTTTATTATTTGAGCGCCTCTGAATGGGCAATCTGGTAGGGGTGCTATAACAAGTGTTCAAATACAATACAATACAATACAATTATGTATTTTATAACATCTAATGACCAAGCATCAATCGATGGCGCTGAGCAATTGTGAGTGTAGGTTCTTGTGCAGCTCACCCAGTCGCATACCGTGACCGTGAAAGAAAAACATTCGCGAGTAGAAACAGAACGTAATTAATTTGATATTGATGGAACAATTAGTTATTGCGGTGACTTATGCAGAAACTGAACCTACACTGGAGACTCGTTAGAGCAATCGTCATTCAAACAAGAATTCTGATATAACACTGTCTGGACATTGATTCTAAACTAATTCACTTACAGAAAACGAACCATTTACATGTATAACCTGCGACATGAACGCCTCAGCCTCTCTTTACCTCGTTTCCGCAAGCGCTTGAAGACCATTACGTTCGATCGTGGTTTCATTGTGTTATGTCGAGAGAGCCTCTGATGACTCTCTATTTAGCGGCGCTATATAAATTTGCAATTACAATCAGTGATGGGCAAATTACACAGTAAAATGTAATTGAATTACAAATTGCAAATTAGTTTGGAAAAGTAATTGAATTACAAATTACAAATTACATTGATACAGAACAACAAATTACAATTGTAATTCAAATTACGCAATTTCAATTACATCAATTAAATTTCTGCCATTCATGATTACAATTGCAATTATAAGGCGGTTGTGCTATGGCTACCAAGAACAGCGCCATAACGAGTTTTTCATGTAATTAATTAGATATGGTTGACGTAGTCACAAAGGCACTCACCGCACTAACACCTGGACCTTTCTAAGGCAGTATGTACAAAAAAGTATCACAGATACGAAGAGGAAGAAGGCGGCAACGACGATGGTAACCAGGAGAAATATTCGGACAAACGATGGCAAAGAAGAGCTCGTAAATGGCATAATCTAAAACAAGAAGAAAAGATGAGACACAGTCAATTGTTTACAAATCTCTATAAAAATATCTCAACGGCATAAAACAGACTGATATGGTAATGCAACTGTTCATTAGGTTATATGGAAGCGTCTGAGAAACCATAAAGGTGATAGATAAAGGTGCAAGCCACCCGTATATTATATGCACCTGCAAAAGCTCTTCAGAGTCATACAGGTAAAAGATAAGGTAAGCCATTTATTTACATGCCTCCACAAAAACTCCTCCAAGGCACGAAGGCAAAAGGCAGCGCACTTATTGTTTAGGTCTACACGTCTGTATAAACACTCCTTAGAGCCTTAATCGTAGATTTGAACAATTTGTCGCCTAATCACAAAGTGACTAAAGTGATTATAGCCATGCAGCAGCATGACGCTTTTCTTTAGAACGTAATATACGACAATGAATTTCACGTAGCTCGTCTTTATAGAGACTTCAACATCGGCCGAGTTTGCAGAGGTTGGGATCAGGATCCTATGCAACAGAGGTGACTCTCAGTGCTATGCCTTTAATGTAAAACTGTTTTTTCATTGATTGTCTTTCCACGGTCATTGCAAACGAAGACAACGATAAATTCTCGAAGCTTTTATTCAGGTGGCATTGCTAGTCATACTATCGCATACTCACATTCTTTTGGCTCACATACTTTTAATCTATAACGTGCTGTTAGATAACTTAGTTGTTTAATGTGATTGCTGTTTATGCACTGTAATTTTGAATTGAATGCAAAATGGTTCAATAAAACTCAAACTCAAACTCAAACTATAGTTCTGCACTGACGTTGCTCTTCAACTTATCTATGATCCATCGTTATCTCTTCCAAATTGTTCAAATCTGATCTATGCAGCACTTCTTTACACTACACATGAAATACTAGTGATGGTGGTGGTGATGGTTATGATGATGAGATGATGATGATGATGATGATGATGATGATGATGATGATGATGATGATGATGATGATGATGATGATGATGATGATGATGATGATGATGATGATGATGATGATGATGATGATGATGATGATGACGTTGACCATGATCATGATGATTACGACGATAATGACGCTGATGATTAAGATGGTGATGATAAGAATGAGAATGAAAATTATGATGGCATTCAGTATGCTGACGAAGATAATATTTTTAGGCAAACTTCGATAAGATCAGAGGCGAAGTCGGAATTGGATATTTTTTGAATGTTTTACGAGGTCAATGGCAATCTAAGAAACAATTTACACTAAACCAAACGTGTTTCTAGCGACGCCAGACATCATAATATTCACAAATAAACTGAATGGCATCATTCTCGTCTACCTTAGGACTTTCATCCTTCACATCAGCCACTTCTCTTCGCCCGCTACGCTCACTTGACCGGCATGATCTCTTTGCCGATCGAGGGAGAACTGCTATGGCTAAAACGCGAGCCTTTGCCTTCATTGGTCCTGCGCTATGGAACCAACGTCCTCCTTCGACACGTTCCTCCTTATTAACTGGTGGACCAAGTGCCTCATTTCGATGTTTCAAGACCACTTTCTTTTCTCTGGGTCTCACGCACTGGGAGCACCTCTGATTGGTGTGCACTGCGAGAGGCGCTATATAAATGATGATATTCGTTTATTGTTGATAAAATCATGCCAGATGACAAACCGCATCGTAGCTTACAGTTAAAGATGATAAGTAAAGAAAGAGATTTAGCTAAAGAGTTATGAATGTTTCGTTTAAATTTGTTATTGACTTGGATTATTGCTATGCTTGCATAAAACCCTAGGTATAAAATTTATAGGTACCATGCAGTACAATCGCAATCGTAAACTCAAAATTTCTAAAAAGTGCCACTCTAATGCTAAGCGCAGTGCACCAGCAAAGTCACAAGCGCTGCGTCGGGTCAGAGGGGTTGTCCAGAGAGAATACCGAGCAGGTTTAGATCTTCGACAAGGTTCATACTAGTAGGCTGTTTTTTGTTCGATGGACGGAATGTCCAAGAATTGGACCTGTCCTTTTTATTTCGATTGACTTCTCTTCAGCTGATGTTTTGTGAGACGTTAGTCGATCGTTTTTTCTGCGTTAGATACAAACATCGCAGACGTCGCAAGATCTGATTAGTGTAGATTCAGAATCCGTTTTATTCTGCGTCGAAAGAAGAGAATAATTTGTTCGGACGTTTCTCCAGTCGCGGGATCTGTCCATCGAGGAGGAGGGCAACGTGTTGTCCGCGGCCGTCAGCTGCGTCCGAGCGACGAAAAGAGAAGGAGACACTGTCACGAGCAGCAGCAGCAGCGGCAGCAGGTGAGGCAGACACCTGTCACATACTTGGACGAATCGTCGCCGTCGTCGGGCATTAAGACGTGTAGCTTAGGCGCAGATGAGCTGCAGGTATTCACCGTCTTAATCGGAACCGCATGAACTGACTGACTAAGGAGTCCGTCCTTCGCTCAGTCGATTGGTCGGTCAGTAGGTCGGTCCGGCTCGGTCGGTCCATGGCAACCGAATGCAATGCATTAAGTGAAACGTCCTTGAAAGAAGATCCATAGATTTCCACAGCCACTGGTGTTGCACTGATGGCAGTCATTCATCATCATCACTATCATCACTATCATCACTATCATCGCTATCATCATCATCATCATCATCATCATCATCATCATCATCATCGAACAGAGAAGTTTTGGCTATTGCGGACTTGATTTGATATAGCGCCGGTGAATAAGCTGGTCTCCCTGACGTGGCTATTGTGGGCGCTGAGAAATTTTCGAAGATTTACATTACATTACATTACATTACATCATCATCATTATTATCATCATCATCATCATCATCATCATCATCATCATCATCATCATCATCATCATCATCATCATCATCATCTTCAGTTCCCGACGCCAGCCACTTGGCGGCGATGGGTACGAATAAATTACCTCCATTGTCCCCGGTCTCTTGTCATGTCCATTGCTCCCCTTAGTGTCAGTCCAAGTGATGGGGGCCCGATAGCGCATTGGATAAGATATGGCGTAGAGAGTGAGAGGTATCGAGTTCGAGCCCCCGTTGGGCGGATATGCTTTGTAGGCTGCTATTAGCGCCGTTGTATTGCAGGCTGTCTGTTCTGTTAGTAGTTAAGATTTAAATTGCATAACATGTAAATGTACAGCGCAGTGCGTTTGTCAGGCGCTTCAATAAAGAAAAAATATTATTATTATGTTATGTCTTCACTTATATTGTCTATCCAGCGTTGTCTTGGTCTGCCTTTGTTTCGTTTTCCTTCGAATCTTGCGTGTAGTGCGTTGAGTGGAATTCGGTCAACTGGCATTCTCTCTCTACATGTCCAAACCATCGGAGTCTTTGTTGCACGACTTTATCAGATGATAATCAAATCGAAGAAGCTGCTTCGGTCTGTCTGTGTACGTTCTACCGTCTGTCTATCTCTCTGTCCTGTGTATTTGTGGGTTTTTTTCTATTTGCCTGCCTATCTGTTGTCTGTATGCCCGGCAGTCTATCTGGCTGTTGGTCTGTGTGTTTGTGTGTCTGTTTGTTCTGTGTCTATGTCTGTATCTCTGTCACCTGCGGGCATAACTCTTGTCTGGGTTCTCTTCCTCATCGGCTCGTTCCATGAAGACGTTTCTCTTTGCCCGGGGCTTCTACACTGAATACTCCATACTCTGAGAGGCTCTTTATAAATGTTCAGACACAATACAATACAATCTATCCATCTGTTTGTCTGTCCGTTTGTCTCTTTTCTGACCGTATTTTGTACGATCCACAGACTTAAGATCTGCGGAGTTCACGTTTACTATTCATCTGCGAATAAACGAATCATTTACGACATGTTACATGGTTTGAGTTGTGAGTGTGTCGCTGCTATAAGATTGCACTATGAAGGCACTAAACAGATGCATACTGTAGTTACCTTATAATATTTTACGACAAATTTATAGAAATACAGCGAAATTCAACTGCGCTCTAGAGCACTAACTACTAGAACTGTCTGATCCTTCTTTCCGGTCAGAACGAACATCTATTTCTGGGAAAATATATTTCTATTGAGAAGATGAACAGAATGATTAGATGAAAATGAATGAAAGGATACGAATTATAAATACAACATCGATCCATTATATAGCGCGCTCCGTGTTAACGCGAATTCGGTTATAGAGCGTTCAATGCCGTTCATGGCTCCCAAATTTTTTATGAGAAGCATTCATTTCTGCTACAGTACGTGAACGCGTTAATATTTATTGACACTCATACACGCTATTAAAGCAGTTTGGCGCGAAGAACTTGATTAAGGTTTTTGCACAGTAAATTATGTCCAAAGGGATTCAAGGGAATGACATCCGAATGCACACACTGCGCGTTCAAAAAATAATCAAAAAACTTCTTTTGGTCCACCTTAATAATACTTAAGACATCAGAAGAAAATCGCCTAGGCCCTAGGGCATAACTGTGCTCCTCCAAGTGGCAGTGAACAATCACGTTCACAGTCCGTGGACCACGCTCAGTCTCTGTTGTCAGGCTCTTGTATGGCCTTTCTACATCTCCATCCCTCTCTCTCTCCCCCACCGTGCCTCCGTGTACCGGGCCACCGTGCTTCCATGTACCGTACCACCGGGCCACCGTGGTCTCCGTGCCTCCGTGGTCGTCGTCACCGTGCCCTCCGTGCCTCCGGGCCACCGTGGTCCCGGTGCCACCGTGGTCCCCCGTGCCCTCCGTGCTCCCGTGCCGCCGTGCCTCCGTGCCTCCCTGCCTCCCTGCCTCCCTGCCTCCCTTCCTGCCTCCTTTCCTCCGTCCCTCCCTCCATTGATGAATGGTCTTTGTGCGCTTCTGTGGTTCTTTGTCAGCAGTTTTTCGTCACAGGAAAACTCCTCGGGAGTTTCTTGTTTCCGGTTCATCGACGCCTCTGAGGCTGACGTCATGTCGTTCTATTCGAGATTTGTTCCGCATTGCTCGTAGCTTAGAGAAAATTGAAACTGGTGCCCTGCTATAGTTTTTTTTAGAAAACGTGTAACAGCGTGAACATATATAAATGTATATATGTGTGCAAAAACCTACCTATACCAATACCGCCACTCACCCACTGACCACTGTCATATGCCTCAGGCTCCTCTACTTATCACCCCACAGGCTTTCCATTCCAAATTTAAGTCTCACCTCTTCAAGAATTCCTACCCTAACCCTTCCGATCCTCCGTCTTCCAAGCCTTCCAGTCCTCAACGAAACCTGCCTTAGCAGCTGTTCTACCTCCTCTCTCTTCTGGTCTCTTTTGGCAACCGGCCTCGTACCGCCACTGGACATTGATCTCTGGACAATCTCTCTGATACGACGCAGCGCTCGTGAATAAGGTAGTGCCCTGCGCTTAGCTTTAGAGTGGCACTTTAAAAATGTTGACCTTACGACTACGATTACTTCGTGTGAATGTATACCGTGGAATGGAGTAGACATGGATTCCTTAGACACTCGTGCTCATAAAAGCATGAAGGTCGCATCTTTGCGTCACTAGACCTAAAAAGGTTGAGTCACTGCTGCTCAGAGTCGTGTTATAAAAGCCGACCTGAATTCTCTCGGCGGGTTTTCAGAGAAAAACGTAGCAGAGCTCGTCCAGGTCCAGAAGATTGTGCTATGGAAAAATGTCGGCGACCCTACACAAAGTTTCGGATTTCGGTACATGCCGGTTAAATTGGCAAAACATCATCTCGTGTTTTCGAACTGATCGGTTTTTCCAGATCGTGTCCTTGAACCTCAGCCGAGTCTCTGACACTGGCTCTCCGAGACCAATTGCCAAGCGCCATCGATTGATACTTAGCCATACTTCGCCTCTGAGTAGGTTTCTTGAAGAGGCGCTATATAAATTATCGGAATGAATCAGATAGCCACGCTTTATAAATACATAAATTATCATAATAATCTGTCGATGAAGCTGCATCGAAAACGAGGAATAACTTTATGTCACAGCAGGCGAAATTTTAGGAAGGTGAAAGTGCTCGTTTTTCAAATTTCAATATCGAAAGAGGGAAAACAGTCGTTCCTTAGGCGTTTCTTCCAGTTTTCCGTCTTGGATTCAAATCTTACAACGTCATCTGCAAATGACCATCACATTACATGTATATTGAAGCCTAGAATCGATAAGGTTGACAGGATGTTTTCTGAAGTTTTAGTTTAGGCTAGTCTGTTTAAGAGGCTACCAAGTAAGGGAGTGAGGCTACTGAGGGTCACAGTAGAACGTACTATAGGGAGGCGCTAATTTCCTTCCACTTAGGCCGGAAATGAACGAGTCCCAAGATCCTGGACGAGAGACCAACGTATACATGTACACGCAGGACTTTCCATCTGCTTTCCAGTCTACGTTGGTACTAAATTCTACTGCTTATTGACAGACGCTACCATATGCGTGTAAAAACGAGCAATAACCTTTGTGTACTAACCTAAATTGTGCGCTTAATATGTTCCAGTCATTGCTATCTTTCTTGCTTCTGTCATTGCTAATGCTTATGGAATGTTCGCAGCATTCAAAGTCGAGTAAACAGAGCATTTGTGGCCATTAGACACAGTTACTGTGGCATTCGTCGGAGGACCTGGACCTAACTCGGATTAATACGTGAAGCGCTATATTCGTGTCTGACTAAATCCAACGCAATATGCTTACAGGTATAATGCTGCATGTGTTCTTTGTAGGAATCGACGTGTCCATTTAAACTTCCTGGCTGCCTAAATAGCATAATATGAAATACTGGACTAAAGGTGCATGACTTGTGTGGAGTTGGGCCAGCCCGCGCGTTCTGCCAGTCACAACAATTTCACGCGAATTGAATCTTTTCAGACATTTACCCATATCCTGAACTATAAGTGAAGACTCAGGAAAACAGTTAATATTAAGGCTGTGCAAGTTTTCAAAGCACTATAAAATAGGGGAGGGTGGGGCAAAGCGCCCATGAGAGGTAAGATGCCCATGAGCATTATTTCAGTCACCTAATAAACTTAATCCAAATTTTACTTGGAACCGTTTTGTTACTTGCATTTCCGGTTGAAAGACATTGTACTTTCGTGTTTCCTATGAAAAGATCACTCGTTTTCAACAAAAACCTAATTTTGCGAAAGCTGATGTAAGCATTTCCTGTTTTAATTTTGTGTGTGTAAATTATACCGTTTTACAGTTGCCCAAAGATGTATGATTACTTGGATTCACACACATTTAGAGATGTTACAGTGCAATTGAAACCGCCATTGAAGTAGTCGTGTTGGGTGTATGGTCTGGAATGTAACTACTCTTGTTGTGGGGTCAGATGCTCATGGGCGTATTGCCTCACTGGGCGTCTTACCTCATGTGACTGGGCGTCTTACCTCATCTGATTGACTTCGCGTCTACACCAAAGATGCCTACCAGTTTTACCCCAATTTAAATATTTGTGTTATCTGCTGTTTGCAAACATTTTATATGTTTTGCACTTAAAGTGTTTCGTTACAGAAAATGGTACGAAACTATTAGAGAAAAACAAAGAGAGGAGAATATGGTCTTGAAACTTTGGAAATTGCTCTGACAAAAGTCAGATCGGGCGAAATTAGTAAGAGAAAAGCAGAACAAATTTATAAAGTTTTAAGTAAAACTCTTACTAGACATCTAAAAGGTTTAGTTGCCAGCTTGGTCACAAAGAGAATGCAGTCCAGGGTAGAAACAAATGACTGTTTAGGAGAGGACCAGTGCGATTTCAGAAAGGGAAGGGCACAAGAAATGCAATTGGAGCATTGTATACGTATGCTTTGTGGATTATGAAAAGGCTTTTGATAGAGCCGATTGGAAGAAATTAATGCATGCACTGAGCAGAATAGGGGTGGACTGGAAAGACAGAAGACTCATAGGAAACCTATACATGGGACAGAAAGTATATAGAATAAAATTAGAAGGAAAACTTTCAGAACTAGGAGTGATAGGAGTACAGTGGTGCCCGCTATCACCAATACTCTTTAACATCTACATTGAGAAATTAGTACGAGAGGCGATGGAGGAGGTGAAGGAGGGCATAAAGGTAGGAGGAAGATTAACGAAAGCACTAGGATTTGCAGATGACCAGGCAATGTTGGCAGGTAGCCAGAATGGGCTACAAAAGGATGATGGATCGGCTAAATAAGATCTCGAAGGAGTATGATATGAAAATAAACACCACAAAGACACAGATAAGGAAAGGAAAGGAAACAACAGTAAAGATTACTATAGATGGTAATGAACTGGAACAAGTCGGAAACTTCTGTTACCTAGGAAGTATGATCACAAATGGCGCAAAGTGTCATGTAGAAATAAAGAGAAGAATAGCTATGGGAATAGATGCTTTCTAAAAAAGAAAGGAATTTATGAGAGGAAAGTTCAATAAGAATCTGAAGAAAAGAATTATCAAGTCTATGATATGGAGTATGGTGTTATACGGATCAGAGACATGGGCCCTGAGGAAGGAAGACATCAGAAGACTAGAGGCCTTCGAGATGTGGATATGGCGAAGGATGGAGAAAATCAGCTGGATGGAACGGAGGACAAATGAAGACATACTACAAATGGTGGACGATAAAGATCCCTGATAGGGATAATCAGAAGCCGACAGAGAAAATGGTTGGGCCACATCTTGAGGGGAGACTCCCTTCTAAGAATTATAATTGAGGGAAGAATGGAGGGAAGAAGACCAGAGGAAGACCGAGAACGATGTTGTTGGACTGGATGATGGAGGAGGATTACAGCAAGCTGAAAGAGAGAGCCAGACAACGTGATGAATGGCGACATTGCACGTACGAACCTGCCTTATAGCAAGGCAGAAAACCAAAAGAAGAAGAAAAAGATCTAGTATATATTACCTGTGGGGTAAAATGCCCAGGGTGTGGGCATTTTGCCCCATGTATGGGGCAAAATGCCCATGTTGAATAAAAAATTTTAAGACAATTCTGTGCCGAAATTTGAATCTATTTAAGTTTTTAAATTTAGTGATATTGTAGCATTAGTGCAGGTGTTGTTGATGATCATAAATGTTTTTCAAATGTTATTATGTTTTGCTCTCTGGACACAATTTCCCTTAAAGGGGGCGTTTTGCCCCACCCTCCCCTACGTGAAAGTTTATGAAGTGACGCAAGTTGACTGTTTGCTAGTCTTATTGTGTTTGGAAACGTTTGGTTTCATGTGGGCAAACGCCGAAATTGCAAGGTGAATAAAAGAGATAGGAAACCTAAAATTTGTTTTAAAATTCGTAATTTAATTAACAGTAACGAAGAATGTTAATACCATAGCACTAATTAATTATGCTTGAGTTAACGCTGCTAATTGTAGGTCAATGCATACGCCATTATGAATCGTAGTATAATGGTGGAACTAAGATCCTAAGATACGCTTAACGACTGCAGGGTGTTTGTAGCCCTCTGTTTCGCTACTTGTCGCTGTATGTCTGTCTCTGAAGAAATACTGTACCCACAACAACAACAACAACAACAACAACAACAATAATAATAATGATAATAATAATATTCGTTTATTAATTCAGGAAGATTACATGATATAATAGTAACAGATGATTACAAGTTTAGCAGGAGTCGAATTTAACTGCATAGCCGCCTGCAATGTTCCCATCTGTCCTACTGCTAATTTTACAGTCGTCCTAGGAAGTTGAAGGCTGAGTTAACCTTATGCAGCAGCGGATATCGAACCCGCGTCCTTCTAATCTTCGCGGCAGCATGTGATCATTCAGCTCTTTCTCCTCCTCATTGACTGAGCTGTCCTACTTACGTCGAAGCAACACGGTGTCCAAAGGCACAGACCTTAATCAGGATTACTTGCGTGGATTTAAACCTGTAAATCAACTGGACGGACGACTTATCTGCGCATTAACCGGGCGCTGAAACTGGTCAAAGCATTCCGATAGGCAGAGCAGGTAATTCAGACGTCGGCGAAGAAACTGGCCATCTTTTCTCCGAATCAGTTTCCTAGAAATGGCGCCTAGAAATCTCCAAGTTTGCATTTAAGCGCCTTTGAATGGTTCTGAACTGCGCTATATAAGTGGCCAGATACATACATACGTACATGCATACATACAAACAGACATACACGTACGGAAGCATCATATGCACATATACGTACATGTACGTACTTACATACATACATACATACATACATACATACATACATACATACATACATACATACATACATACATGCATGCATACATACATACATACATGCATGCATACATACATACATACATACATACATACATACATACATACATACATACATACATACATACATACATACATACATACATACATACATGCATGCATGCATGCATACATACATACATGCATGCATGCATGCATACATACATACATACATACATACATACATACATTCATGCATGCATACATACATACATACATACATACATACATACATACATACATACATACATACATACATACATACATACATACATACATACATGCATGCATGCATGCATACATACATACATACATACATACATACATACATACATACATACATACATACATACATACATACATACATACATACATACATACATACATACATACATACATACATGCATGCATGCATACATACATACATACATGCATGCATGCATACATACATACATACATACATACATACATACATTCATGCATGTAGCGTCTCTATTGTCGGATGTTCTAGACTTAACGCTACCTAATACAACTCAACACTGTGCATAGAACGTTTACCTTTATTAATCATAATACACTAAGCTACAGATTACACAATGCTAGGTGAGCAGCAGCCACACTCGTATATTTAACCGGTCACTAACTCAGCTCCGCAAAACACACTGGTTTTATACCCAGGCAAGATAACCCCTTGCCTGCACACACCACCAAGGCCACCAACTCTGCTTGCTAGCCGCTGTCACTGCACACACACCTAGGCTGATACTACACACCTACATACTACACTACATGCCCCCCTAAGTGAATGACCGTGCCGCGGTCATTGATATATATCATAAACATCATAAACATCATAAAACGACAACTTAGCGTAACTATAACGATGCAGATACAGTAATAAAAAACACCACGACATACATATGCTAACCAATATCAAGTCCAACTCATAAGAATGTCAAATAAGCAAAAGCAAGCAAACTATAATAAAATGCAATGCAACTCAAAATCCATTAGTTCAACCAAAACATTAACTAGATAAAGACTGAATATCAACCAACTCAATGCTAGGTGAATACGGAACAGGAGAAGAATCAGCTGATACATCCAAAGCCAAAGGAACAGTGAATTCAGCACTGGATATAAAAAGTTTCACGTAGTAACGCTTATGAATTCCAATTATATGACGCAATCTCCCAGCTGTGGAGCAGGAAATTCTTAATGACTGCGGCAATACAACACGAATCTGCGAATGTTTATGTAACACAGCTACTTGCCAATCAAAGAGTAAACTAGACCATAAACAATGACGCTGAAGACGAACCTGCGATATAGCACTTAAAGCCATGATCTCGTAGTCATTAACAGCAAAGTGAAGTCTATGCCAAGGAAGAACCACCGTGTTAGTTGCGTTTCCGATATGAATAGCCAAAAAAACAGCCTGTGGACGGGTAGATGTCACACAGCACTTGCACCGTTTACGAAAAACACGGTTATTGTTGGTTGGGGTTTTTGATACGAAAGTAAAGGACAATTATGAATATGCAACAATGACAAATATATATATCGAAGCAAGCAACGATCACGCAATACAACCAAATACACTAAAAAGTGACTAACAAAACACCTTATACTTAAATAACGCCCACAACCATTGCCAAGGTCATAATACCGAAAACGAAAGTATAGATGACTTGAACTCTCAGTCGATGCGTTGCGGCTAACCCACCACATGTGCACAACTCAGGATACTATCAACAATAAAAGCCAAATGATGGTGATGAATTAAAATATAAAATCACGACATTATAGTCGATTTAATTAGTGCTGAATTTATCTAAAATGATAAATATACCAATAAGATGACTGGCCAGTCGGAACGAAACATACTCGTAAAAAGAAAAGCACATTAATAATAACCTCTCTTGTAACCACAGCATGTAAGCACCACATATCATACACAATGGCTGAATCAAAGCACAAGAGGAAGTTATATAGTCTCCGGACGTAATAATAAGTCATTCCAAGGAGAACTATCATCCTAGCAAAATCATAGAGTAACCCTGGCTTATAGTATCCAACCACACTAATCATTGATCCCTTCATGAACGGACGTAAGTTGCTCAGCTTGAAATCTGACAGGAGTCGGACGTTTACGAATTTTTCCTGTCATAGTTCGTTTAATGTGAAACTGGCGTTTCAAAAAGTCACTCACATCACCTTCAGGTATCCATTCTGGTCGCACAGACTTATCTTTATATACCACACGATAATACCTTTGCTTGTTGATCAATTTCATACCACTTAACAAATCAGCTTCAAGCCAAGGCTGAGGTAATGGATCACCGATAGGCATCGTGCCAGACGAATCCTGCAACAAATCATTATCAGTAATCGGAACAGTTGGAGGAGACTCCGACGGAATGGCATCCTGTTCCATCAAATCACGGCGATCAACGTAAGGTCGTAATCTATCAGCGTTCACTGGGTGTCGTACAGGCTTGTTCGTCTGTACATTACGTAATAGATAAGTGAAAGACCCGGTCTTGGAAGTTATATAAAAAGGTCCTGTAAACTTATTATACAATTTAGCCTTCTTTCCGACTGGCGTGACAGGGTTAAATAACCATACAAGATCACCAATAGCGTAAGTAGGTAAGGTAGTGGTACGGTCATAATTCCTTTTGTTACGCGCCTGTAACTGAAGCGTACCTTCGATTGCGTCTTGCCTAGCCATTTCGAGAGCCCTTGCAATGCGTTTAACGTATTCGCTGGTGACATGCTCTTCATCCGCCACACCCAATTGTCGATCAACCGAAAAATTTAAGTCCCTCCCAAAGAGAAGGAAAGCCGGGCTATGGCCAAGATGAGCATTCGTAGTAGCACGAAATGAATACAAAATCGCAGGAATGTAATCTGTCCAATCCTCTTCATTAGTGCAATGAAGTCGTAACATCTTCCAAATAGATTTATTGATCACTTCGCAAGCGCCATTACAACGCGGGTTACGGCTAGCTGTATGTATGCGTTGAACACCGAATAGTGTAGAAAGTTCAGAAACAATGGTACTCAAGAAATTTGGGCCCCTATCCGAAAGTAACGTATGTGGACCGCCATATCTACTAAATATCTCTCGATATAAAGCTTCCGCAATCGATCTCGCAGTTTGATCTTTCAACATAATGGCCTCTGGCCAACGAGTAAGAGATTCAACGCAAAGAAGAATATACTTGTACCCATCTCTGCTTCTAGGAAGTTGAAGAATGTCCATATGCCAACGACCAAATATTTGCTTTATTGGCAAAGACGTAAGTGGTGGTTTATTCAGCGGAAGAGGAAACTTGCATTCCTGACACTTTAAACACGAAATTATATGTCTTGACACAGCGGTATGCATTCCCTTCCAAAAATATTTACGTCTGATCGATAAGTAACAGCGATGAAAACCCGGATGGCAACAGTCATCGTGATAACTCTCAAGTATACGCTGACGCAACTTCCTAGGAACGACGAGTTGATTAATGTACGTTCGACTAGGTCCTCTAGATCGAGGTTGATAGTAATGAAACAACAAGCCATCACACAAAGCATACTCAGTACTCTCAATCACGATTTTCCTAGCATCTTGATCATTGCCTGGAAGTTCCCCGAACTCCAAATAACGAATCATAGGACCACAATCCGAACATGTAATCTGTTCATGAGCTGTTTGGCGCAAAATGTCCTCCTCCGTCAGGTCAGCAGGTGTAATTAAATCCTCCTCAACGATGATGTTCAACTGCACCGGTGTAACCCCATCAACTATCGGAGCCAAAATTTTATCCTCCATGTCATCCGATTCATCAGCTTGCACTGGATAATGACGACGAGATAAAGAATCCGCATTACTGTTATTTTTACCTTGTTTATACTCAATCGTAAAATCATACTGTTGCAACAACAACGACCAACGGAGTAACCTGCCAGAACTACTGGTTTTCAAGGACTGCAGATATTTTAAACTTAGATGATCAGTATAGACAGTAAATCGAGTGTTAGCCAGATAACAATGGAACTGTTTAATGGCACAGACCATCGCTAACATTTCCAATTCACTTACGGAATAAGCTCGTTCACTAGAGGTCAAACTACGTCCTCCATACGCAATAGGACGTTCTCTGCCACTCCCATCTTCTTGAGCCAAGACGAAACCAATAGCCTGAGAACTCGCGTCGCAATTGATGATAAATGGCATTTGCATATCCGGATAAATCAACACAGGAGCAGTAGCTAAAGCTTCTTTAAGCTGCGTGAAAGCCTTCTCACAATAATCATCCCAAACGAACTCTAGATCTTTTTTTAATAGTCGATGAAGAGGACTGGCAATTATCGAAAAGTTAGTAATAAATTTTCGATAATAGGATGCGAGACCGAGGAAACTACGAATTGCCTTAGGACACGTAGGACGCGGATAAGATTGAATAACCTCGATCTTTGAATTATCAACGGAAACGCCCTCTGGCCCCAATACGTGACCCAAATACAAGATCTTATCCAAACCGAAGGAACATTTCTCTGGATTCAACTTCAAGTTAGCATCCTTAAGACGGTTAAACACCTCCTGAAGATGGACAAGGTGCAGATCAAATGATTTGCTGTATATCAAAATATCGTCTAAATATACAAGGACATTTTTGAAGTGCAAATTTTGGAACACCCTAGCCATTAGGAGCTGGAAAAACGAAGGTAAGTTTTTCAACCCAAAGGGAGAGGTACGAAATTGAAATTGGCCTTCGTGAGTCACGAAAGAACTCTTTTCTTTAGTGTCTGGATGCAACGGAAGTTGATGATATCCGCTTCTTAAGTCCAATAGACTGAAATATTTTGGCCTACCCTCTGCCATAGCATCGAATACATCATTGAGTTGAGGAAGAGGAAAACTGATTGACTTAGTTACTGCATTCAACTTTCGATAGTCGACACAAAACCTTATTTGTCCGGACTTTTTCCTAACAAGTACGACGGGACTGCTCCAACAACTTGAACTAGGTTCAACAATCCCAGCGTCCAACATCTGTTTCGTCTGCCTTGCGATTTCAGCTTTTGCTGCAATAGAATGCCTATAGGCCCTCTGATGCACTGGAGTAGCATCGCCTGTGATAATCGAATGCTGGACATAATCAGTTCTACCCAAGTCTGCCAGAGATTGTGAAAATGCGCTCGTATTCCTCTGTAAAAAATCTTTCAACTTTGCATTCTCATCATCCGACAAATGATCAGAATGATAATTAATCTTCAAATCCTGCAACGATGTAGATTGTACAGGGCATTCAGGACAACAAAAATCATTACATTTAGCATCATTACATTTAGCATCAGGGCGAGATGCATCCGAAGATTGTTTCGTGCCAAACAAATTACTTTTAGCATCCCGATGAAGATTTTCCGATGATAGTTTGGTGCCAGCCGCCTTATCTGAATTTAGATCCAAGGTTCCCAAATCCGATAATTTGGAAACATCTGTTTCACGTTGCACCATCATGTCGTCTAATTGCTCTGCACTGTTTTGAGCGGAATGTCTGGTGATTGTATGATCATCATCATCATCATCAGTAAACGCTGCCAAAACATTAGAGGTTACAGGTTCAATGGATGCTAATGGCTTGTGGCGTGACAACCATAATACATGATTCGTAGGATTGAGAATTTTACAAACAGCTGTCCGGCCTGAAGAATCAATTATGCTCCGTGCGCAAATAAATTTACGTTTCATGACATGCTCCAATGGTTCAATAATTGAAACGTGCGATGAACAGTTAGTAGGGAGCAAAATTGGAACAAGGGTTTCAGAGAGAGGAGGAAGAACAGTAGCATGCAATGTAAAAACTGTTGGCAATCGAACATTTACAGTTGACAACCGTGTAGACGTTAAATTATCAAAAAAACGTACTACATTCTCCTCAAAATCCACTTTCGCACGACCAGCTTGTAAGAAATCCAACCCCAGAATTAAATTAAAACCCACCTCAGGCAATATCAAAACTTCACAAGGCAAACCCAAACCTGATATGTTAATAGTCATGACCGCTTTCCCCAAAACCTTCACCGAACGATTATCAGCCAAAAACACATTTTGACTATCCCCTTCCTTCAACGGAAGCATAGGAAGTTTCAACTTCTTTAAAAAGTCAACACTCATACAACTCACAGAAGCACCAGAGTCCAACAGACACCTAACTGTCAAATTCTTAATTTGCACACAAATGGTATTTTTATGCAATGGCACCTTATCAGTTTGAGCACAGACGCCTTCCGTCGACGGGCCACGACGGTAGGCGCGTTCCTATTTTTGATTAGAGTAGCGTCCCCTAGCGGAACGACAGACTGACCGTAAGTGACCACGCTTCCCGCAACTGAAACAAGTGACCCCCTTTCCCCGGCAAAAACCAGTAACAGAATGAAAACCCCCGCAATTACCACAAGTGGACTTGGAAGGTGTTCGCCAGTAGGAAGATTGTTGTGGTCGATCCTGATTGTTAGATGGTCGATACTGTGTGTCAGCTGGTTGATACTGCCGTGGCGGAATCGGTTGCTGGACAGTGTAGCCCCGGTTGTCTCGGTTGTCCGAACGTTGTGACGCATAGAACTGCGTCTGCCGATGGTCTTGAGGCGACGAAGATGAAGCATAGACGTCGTGACGCGTATCAGACGATGATGGAGGAGTCGATTGGTCCATAAAAGTGACATGGCGAGACGAAGGGGATGGCGATGACGATCTTCGGTGAGCACTGACAGCAGCTACATTCGTGAGTTGTAGCTGTTTCAACTCCTCCTTTATGGCAGTCAATTCCAGGACAGTCTGGCGAAGATTGTCGGCAGTGTCACCCCGATCATCCTGGGATAGTTCCGCCAGCCGACCCCATTTCTGAATTTCCTCAATAGTAGTCGGATCATGTTGAAGCACCAGTTGACGTATGTGTGCCCGAAGACCGTTCAAAGCGACGAGGAACGTCTGATCCACCCCAATTTCGAGCTTTCCGGCAGCCTGCTGAACTGTAGTCAGAAAATCATCCACAGATTGTTGTGGCGCCTGTTTCAATGTCCACAGCTCAGCTGACCGTTTCCATGCTGTCGTTGAATTTGGACCGTACCTTTTAATGAGGGCTTCACGTAACTCCTCATAGTCCTCACGTGTCCGTCGGGTTTGCGTATTAAACCACGTTGCACTGCCTTCCTTCAGAAGAAGAGGTAACGCCGAAAGTTTTTGTGCTTGCGTCATTGTCCGAAAAGTGGCCCACAAGTCAAAGTTCTTCAAGAATTCAATAATATCGTCCTCAGAACGACCCGTGAAAGCAGAAGGTACCAGCGTATTCGCCATCTCCTCAGAATCAGACTCAAATTCAGAACTGTCAGAACTCTCAGATGCGTCGTGATCAACGAAGACAGATTGGTCCGGCAGCGATGATATTGGCACTGACGACGGAATCACTGGAATCAATGGCGATGCGGCAGGAGTAGTTAAAACGTATGAGGAAGACGGAACCAGTTCAGGAGAAGACGATAGAAATGTTGAAGATGTCTGTTGTGATTTTCCCGATCTAAGGAAGTAGTGACCAGCGGTTGCGTTTTCCGGTGCACTCATGTGTGTTCTTGCTGCTTGAGTCAGTGTGGCTGCTGCTGTCCAGAAGCATACAGATGCGGAGAGGTGTATCTGCACTGATACCCCGGTTGTCCACCAGTTGTAGCGTCTCTATTGTCGGATGTTCTAGACTTAACGCTACCTAATACAACTCAACACTGTGCATAGAACGTTTACCTTTATTAATCATAATACACTAAGCTACAGATTACACAATGCTAGGTGAGCAGCAGCCACACTCGTATATTTAACCGGTCGCTAACTCAGCTCCGCAAAACACACTGGTTTTATACCCAGGCAAGATAACCCCTTGCCTGCACACACCACCAAGGCCACCAACTCTGCTTGCTAGCCGCTGTCACTGCACACACACCTAGGCTGATACTACACACCTACATACTACACTACACATACATACATACATACATACATACATACATACATACATACATACATACATACATACATACATACATACATACATACATACATACATACATACACACACACATACATACATACATACATACATACATACATACATACATACATACATACATACACACATACATACATACATACATACATACATACATACATACATACATACATACATACATACATACATACATACATACATACATACATACATACATACATACATACATACATACATACATACATACATACATACATTCATGCATGCATAAATACATACATAGATGTATACATGCATGTATCTATTCCTCGGTCTCTGACTGTCACAGCACCGCATCGTGCTATGCCTCTGTTGGCCCTTTGCCATGGAATGACCTTCCCGCTATGCGTAACTGTCTTCTCGGGGTAGCTGCTTCATACCTTAGAACCTCTTCTACCTTGGTCTCTTCACTCCCTGGTCGCTCCACTCTCCGTTCGGCCGCCAAGGGCCGTCTGGCTGCCCCGCATTCTCGGGACCACTGCTCAATCTTTGCTTATATTTGCTCCTCTAATTGGAACTGAGCCTTCAACTACTCAGTCTCCTCTCTTTCCTTTTTATTTGTTAACGATAGAACTGACTTTGGTCGTTAGCGCCTCTGAATCGTTGCGTGGAGCTTTTATAAATTCTCGATTACAATTACAATTACAATTTTTGCAGAACCGTGCTTTCTCAATGGTAGGCCCAACGGTCTGGAATGGACTGCTCCTGGAATTACGTCTGCTTCCCAGAACGCTTTCTGACGCGTTCTGCACTAACCTAAAACCCGTTCTTTTTGGCCGTGCTGGAGTCGGGAGTACCTCTGAGTAGTGCCATTGAAGACGTGCTATATAAATACCCCAATGAATGAAAGAATGAATATGCATACAGACATAAGTACAAAAGTATATATGCACATACATACTCGCATCCAGACATGTATGTAAACACATGTGCAATTGTGCATATTATACATTATAGCCATACATGCATTAAATTTACATGTTTACATTACACGGGAAGTGACTCTACGAGCACCAGCATGACTCGCCCGTGGCTAACTCTTTCTTCCCATTGTAATGACACAATTCATCTTGCGCCGACTAACGCCGTAAACGACTCCGTCGGTTGCCTATTACCCGCCGTGGTGGCCCTGAGACGGATGCGACGGCGACCCGTTGTATCGTGTGTAGCAATCAATAAGACGGGCAGCAGTTACTGCTTTGGCGGCGCCTCTGTTGCCTTCGCTGGAAGAGACGCCTTCGGTGCGGAGCGGACGACGGCAGCGGCGGCGGCGGCGCCCGAGAGAAAAACGGGTCGAGAAATCGCGGTGGAAAGTGGCACGCAAGTGTAATGAAGACAGTGCCGCGTCCCTGACGCAGACCGGGCATCTGGTTCCTTTTGCCTGCTGCTGCTCCTGCTGATGCTCCCGCTGCTGCCCCACGGTGGTGGTGATGGTGGCGGTGGTGGAGGAGGTATAAGGTGACGGGGAAAGACACGCGAAGATTGAGACAAAGTGGAACGAAAGAGCGACGGACAATATGGGAATTAGAAAGAGAGGGAAATAGAAATTGGAGAGCTCTGAAGACGGAGATCATGCAAACCATAGGAAGAGATGAGAGTAAAGAAAAATGTAAGAGGGAGAGATACAAAGAAGCAGGTCGATTGAAAGAGAAAAGAGAATAGTAGTTATAAACAGAAAGAGACGGAGAGATACGAAGAGGAAGTTATAATGAGACAGCATGAGGTCGCGTTACCAAAGACAGTGAGAGAGACGGATAAATAAGAAGCCAGTTGGAGGGGCCTACGGAAGAAAGTGGACAGCCTTCGAGAATAAGTCGTTGAGATGAATTCGATATGTAAATGCAACAGAAGTAAAGGTACACGGGAGTGAAACGGCGTCCCCTTTTCTCTGGCTTTTTTACCCATTAGCAGGAACAAAGACTTCGATAGATACATGTAGTCTCCCAGACTCTGTCCAGAGGCGGTATACTTCTCCATCAACGCACGTCGTCTATGGCACGCAGTCTCTGGCAAAAGAAGACGATCGTATTAAAAGCTTCACATTTCAACGTTCTTATATTTTACACACTGCAGGCAACGGGCACATGGAGCCAAGTGCAGACTGTCGCTCTTCATTCTGTACTGTATTAGGTTCAAGGCCATGCACCGCGTCAGATGACTATTATCGATGACACGACGCGCGTGCAGACTTCTTAGAAGTAAAACTCAAAGTCGCAGCTCTATGATGTTACTCAGCTTTTTGGCAGAAGCGCAAAAACACGACAGCAGGAAACAGACAACAAGGAAGAGTTTCATATCGGTTGTATGCAGATTCGCAGACTCAAAAGTGAAGTTTCATTTTAATATCATGAAGCAATATGTTCAGTTTGGCGCGCGACTGAGAGGGATTTCGTGCGCTGTCACGAAAACCTTAATTAGCCTAAGGAAACAAAGTCTGTTTGCAGCTGGTCAACATGCATGGTGAGACGGGGAGAAATTTTTATAGCGGAACAACTTTGTTGGACGCATGGTGTTGGCTACACAACGCGAGGTGGCTATGAGACCAATGAATTGAATGAGGCTAATTAGGAAGCTTTTGAAAATTAAGATGTCTTCAATAAGAATTGTCATCAGTACTTTGCCGAATGAAACGTCAAAAAAATTTCCTGAGATTTGGCTAAGCAATCGAAAAATGAAACAGCTTTCTTATTTGAAAAATAGCAGAGTTAGACTTTCAGAGAATGTTTTAATGGCAATTGTCATAGGTATTATGGTTCGTCATTATGAAAATTGTTATATTCCCCTCTGTCATTCCGGTTTTCAAATGCCTCCTGTTTTCAGCGTTTGTTCAAATGGCTGTTGAGCAAGCTGATAAATTATGCTAAATTTGCTAATGCTTTTGGTTGATAGTTCATACTGTTGAACAGATACCGAGTGAACATAGTGATAATATTTGTTGCTGAACAGGGTGATAAGTTCGTGTAGTTGAACAAATTGGATGGGCTGGTATTGAACAGGTTGATTGCGATCATGCTATTGAGCATATTCTTTAGTTCATGTTGTTAAGGTCTTGTTGTCGTATTGTATTGTATCTAAACATTTATAAAGTGCCTCTCACAGTATGGACTATTCAGAGGCGCTCTCAGTGTAGAAGCCCCGGGGAAAGAGGAACGTCTTGAGGGAACGAGCAGATGAGGAGGAGAACCCAGACAATAGTTTTGCACGTAGAGGGTTGTTGATCATTGTGTGTCAGTCATAGTGTTAGGGTCCTGCTGTGCCTGTTGATCATAGCATTAAGGTCTAGCTGTCTATCATAATGTTAAACTCTCGTTGTTGATCATAGTGCTGAGGTCTTATTGTTGATCATAATGTTAAGGTTCTGTTGTTGTTCATAGTGCCAATGTATTATTGTTGATGTAGCGCCTATACGATGCCTCCAGCGCAGATGATTTACACGGCTACTAAGAGGTCGTGGTTCGTCCATTTTCGCTGGGGAACATAGAGAAACAACGTCGCATACATTCACCCGTACACAATGCTCTGCAGAGGTTAGCTCGGGCGCATATTGTTTATTCTGATGAAAAATCTGAGAATATATGACGCCTCAAAAATTGCCGTTTCATGTGACGGGACCGTCCGTTATTCATCTACGGTTCAAGCTGGGACATGTCATTCGGTGCCTTTAAGGCCGTGATAAGTTGATGTTCAATGTCCAGCTGTCATAACCTACACTGAATCACACCTCAGTGCGTCAATAACCGAGCCTGAATTATTCGCAATTTTCGAATTGCGGGACCTTTTCCATGTGACAAATAGCCCGGCTAATGAAGGCTGGCATTTCGAAAGGCCATTAGATCCACTTTAAAGCAGCTTTGACTGCGTACGTAGCATTTACCTTATTGCTTATTGACTATTTTTATATTTAATATTGCAGCAGACACGGAACGAGATTTCACACGGCGTGAACCGAGGAGTGCTTTTCCCATCAGGCTGATGACTGACATTTATGGTGCGCCGTCGCCTGCGGTTTTATCGACGCTACATAAATATTATAGTACAATATAACACTATGTCCATTAGATTCGTCCTCACTTTGTCGTGAGTGCGGAGGTTATGAATGGCTGTGGAAAGGATGCTGCTATCAAGGTGATTGGGTAAATCTAAAAAAAACATATTTCTACACATGCTCATATATAAGGTTGTAAGAAGCGTGAGCTCGGAATTTAAAGTTCACTCGACAGCTGAGCGCACTAGAGGTCGCTGGCGTAGCACAAGTTGTGAAATATCTTCTGATCGAACGTAGTATCTAATGTCGAACTATGGATTGAAAATAATCCAAAAGAGTACCAACCGGAAGTCTTGCGAATTTAGACCTCTTGACGCATTCATTTTGTTTCTTATACAGACAGTTAGTATAGCGCCTTTTAAGTTCCTTACAATGCGTTGCATGGTTAGCGCCTTTTCGCTGCCTTCCCTTCAATTCTGCTATTAAGATAATCATTTTATGCAGTTGTAAACGGCAAGAAGTGGATAATGACCGGTTATATTGTCACAATATTATTGTTAAATGTCCGTCAGATCCTTAGACGCCGAAAAATGTATGAAGGAAATCAATTGTCTCTAGATGTAAAGCCATAACAGACGACTAGCCCAGCTTAGCTTATCTCGCCACACCTTTCTTACATTACCTTACCTTAGGCTAATCTATTGTCTATTTATCTTGCCTTCTCAGCAGGATATCATCGATTTCTCTTCCGGGTAGGTAAGTAGTAAGTATGGTCTTTAATACGCCATTTGCAGACGCACAATGGGACAACAGTTATGCAATGATAATGATAAAACATCGAAGTAATATTATTAATAATAATAATGTGTAAAAAAGGTGATAGGCGAACCCGTTAAAGACATCCGATAAGAAGCCATTGACGGATATTGATAGACTCACCTTTCTGACGGTAGGTGACGCCGTTCATTTCTCTTATCTGAGCATTGAAAGGCAGATGTTCTTGGACGAGATTTCTGTTATCCACCGGTTGTTTGAGCGCATCCGGACCAATGATAAAACGAAGATATGCTGAGTCATCAGCAGCAGCAGAAGAAGAAGAAGCAGCAGCAGTAACCGAAGCTCTTTCTCCTCTCGACACACATACATTCACCTTAGTTTCTCATCTTTCCTGCTGATGAAAGAAGTGACCAATGATGATCCCCCATCCACCTGTTGATGTCACGAAGTGTATTAGTCGGCTGCTCCGGCAGTTGTGTCCAGCGCGATACTTGCGCTCCGGATGATAACAAGGCAGGAAGGCTGCTAGGAGGACGAACACGCGGGCCGGCAGGTATACCTTCTCACAAAGTCAGGTAGGCAGATACAGAGATGGGCAGGTAGATATAGAGAAATATAGGGAGATATTGAGAGAGGCAGGCTGGTAAGCAGAAAGACCGACCGACGAGCAGGATGTAGGTAGAAAAGGAGGCAGGCGAGAGGACAAAGAGGCAACCAGATGAACGAAGGAATGAATGGATGCGTGCATGCATGAGCAAGGCAGGCAGGAAGACAGACAGACATAATGGCAGGCAGGCAGGCAGACAGACAGACAGACAGACAGACAAGCGACGCGTATATTCACTTGACTCTGGTGGCCGCAGAGCATCTGCGTCATCAGACACTTGCTTCATCGGGTGCTGCTGCTGCAGCTGCTGCTGAGACTGTCGTCAGAATATTTGATGATGATTATGATGATGACGAAGATGACGGCGATGTTCATAAGATGGCGGCGACGAGAGGAAGAGGAGACATCCCTCCTCCTCACTTATCATTGTCTCCTGTTTATCTCCATCGCTTCCAGCCGTCGTTGGCTTCTTAGAACAATGAACAGAACACGGGATGCGGCGGCAGCAGCAGCAACAGCAGCAGCAGCAGCAGTAGAGGCGCCAGAAAGTGCAAGGCGACACCTGGCGGGAATTCTTAAGAAACGCCGGACGCCATCTATTATTCGACAACAGCAATAACTCATCCTAAGTTCAGATGGGAGGCGCGACCTAAAAGCAGGTGTAAATAAATAAGTAAATAATTATATTTGCATGCAAGTACATGCAAGCTTAAGTGCTGATAGATGAAACATTTAAATAGGTATAAAATACCATGTGAAAAAATTCAGTCGGCAAGATACAGCAATATCTTTCGTGTAGTTGTTATCCAAGATTTATATAGCTCCTCTTCAGACAGCGATAGAGAAATAAATTGCGAAGCTCATGTCTGAGGTTGCTAGGCAACTTAGCCTATATTAGAAACTTGGACCAACCCAACGAAGCTCTGCGATGCACAATTGAAGTACTCGTCGGTGAGATAACCAGGTCAGGCAGTTACCGATCACCATTAAGATCGTAAACTCAATGCGTTTTTGCAGTGGTAACTGATGCAATTCCTCTTGCATGAATTTCTGAAATACAGTAGGTTTGTACACAAGCAAGACATATACAAAACAAGTATAGAATCACATGGGTAACGTTGCAGACGATACAGTAAAGTCAATAACCTGTAAACAAGTTTTTGCACAAGGTTCTTTGATTTCACTGGTCAACAGCCTGAATTTATCGGTTATGAAGTTAATCGATTTTAACCCATCTTAGTCTGCTGAATAAGAATATGACTGTGGAACTGATTTTTGGCTGTAGCTCATATGAGACAGTGAGTTTCACTCGGTAAGGATATTTTTAAACTGTTGCGTATATTTCCCTCCGTCCCTCCCTCCGTCCCTCCGTCCCTTCGTCCCTCCGTCCGTCCGTTCCTCCGTCCGTCCCTCCTTCCGTCCCTCCTTCCCTCCCTCCGTCCCTCCGTCCCTCCCTCCGTCCCTCCGTTCCTCCCGTTCCGTATGAGGTGTAGGTTTGTGACAGCCCTGCATATTTTATGCTGAGTCATCGTACCTAGTGGCTGAACCAATTTCTATGTTATGAATCAACCAGAGCCAAAGTTTTAATTGCAAATTTGCAATTGTAATTGTAATAATTGCTGAACATTTATAAAGCTCCACTCAACGATTCAGAGGAGCTCTCGACCCAAATCAGTGCTCCTACTAATAAATAAACTGGACTTCAGACGTTTCCGGAACAGGAACAGGCTGAAGTCCGCTGAGCAGAGGAAGAAAATGACTGAACAGAGGAAAGAAAGGCTGAACGGGGAAGACAAAGGCTGAACGAGGGGGGAGAGAAAGGCTGAAAGGGAAGAGTGCTATGTTTAATTTTCCATGTCAGTAATCGTTTTTTAAATTCAAAGATGCCGTGAAAATGTACAAATAGTGCAGATAATTTCCTTTCTGTGTTGGTCACTCTGGTTAAAGCTGTTCAGCCAGTGACGTGTTTGGTGCTGGGAATGGACGTCCTCGACCTATTCGCAGAGTTCTTCCTGCCCTCTGGTCTTAACTAAATTCTATCTGTATTAGATTGCTTAGGTTGCCTCTCCATCGCAGTAGATAGTTATGTTGGCTATACCGGATCTCTATAGAGATGTTCGTGCGTCATCGATTGTTGCTTTGTGCATTATAACGACGTCATACTATGATGATAGCTTACTATACCTCCATGAAAATCGTTAGGATGAGGTAGCAACGATGAGATATATTACGTCATCGCCATGAAATACACGCTTAATGTTGAGTCAATAAACGAAGTCAGACGGCAGCAGCAGCGGGGGACTTGATGCCGTCGTCTCACAACATAATAGTGGCTTCTCCAGTTCTCTTTTCCATGGATCGACCGAATTCGGTTTCATCGCCGCTGCATGTGGCACGTCAACATTATAGTCAGAAGGAACTCACGCACGGCGCCTTACGTACTGATAATAATCAACGACGTACCAGGTGGCCTGCTATTGTTACGCTAATAATTAATGAATCTGTTAAAGTTTTGTGGCGTTGAAGAACTGTTTGGTTGCTGTGAGACGTCTGTCAGAAAACGTCTGAGATGGAATATGCGTTTTGGTTTCGTACGTTTTGCAATTACTACAACCACCACTGTCAAATGTCAGTAGCATAGTTGTTAAAAATGGCAAGAACTGAATAAAAGACGGAAAAACGTCATTTTTTTAAATTGAAAACGGGAAAAACTTGGAAAAAACGGAAAAAGAAAATAATTTGACTTTGTGACATCTTGTACTGCATTTTAAAATTAATATCCTCGTTTACATAATTGAATTATAAGTCCACATAAGTACATGCTGACATAAACTAACACAATTAAAAACTAAACTTAGTAAGTATAGAGTGTACTTAATTTAAAAATTGTAGCCTACTTGCAATTGTTACTTAAACAAGAACTTGATAGGGAGTAATACTGGTCAGTCAGTTTATCAGTCAATCGGAGATTACTGTGTACAAAGACAACATTCCGCACTTTGGATAACTTAGAAATTCAAATAACTTATATAACTCTTATTTCTTGTACTGTGGGACTTATTTCATGATGACATTAAATAGTAGCCTAACTTAATTTAGCTGAATCCTTGAAAGTACGGAGACAACGTAAGGGACATCAGACAAAAATTAAATTAAACAAAATAATAACAGACAGTAAATAAATAAATAGAGTTGCATAAAAATTAAAAAACAAAAACAGCGATTTTAACAACTATGATCAGTAGTAGGCCTAAGCTATTCTAGGATGCTTTACACACACACACACACACACACACACACACACACACACACACACACACACACACACACACACACACACACACACACACACACACACACACACTGTCAAATGCGACTGACGGCTGCCACATACTTTGCGCCTCAGTTCACATGATGACCAATCAATCATCATAATATATTTTCTAGTTCAACAGCTCAAAGAACACCTATATGTTTTGGTGCTAAATGTCCTGTTTGGACGAGAAACAGCCAATTATTTGCAAGCCTCTGGGAAAATTCCTTAGAAGAAGAATAAAAGCAAATTCACCGGCGAAAAGCCCAGTTATTTTATTGTATGATTTTTGTATCTAGCAACTTAATCTGCATTATCTGGCCACTTTTAAAAGTATCTCGTAAAGCTCTGCCTATATTGGCCTCAATAATGTAAAAGCCGTCACCTATGTACGGTACGTGAATCAATGACATCCACAGTATATTGCTGCATTATTATGTACGAGCTTTAGCAGTTGCTACATGTTATTTTGCTGCGTTATTATATATGAACTTTAGCAGTTGCTAGGGCCTACATGCTATTTTGCGAGTAGCTCTTCAATCTAAAAATCCGTCAACCTAAACTACGAACTCTCATAACTGCTCCTCAAAGAATAATCGACTTAACCTTATACCGTACCTCACCTCACCGTGCGTACCTTACCTGACATTAACTCAACTTACCCTGCCTTAGTCCCTTACCCACCCTTGCCTTGACTAGCATTGCTTGCCTTATTTCAAAATATGTTGCCTTGCCTAATCTTCCTTATCTTATGAAGCAACTGTAAAGAGGTCGGTTGTTATTGGTTTTTATTTCGCTGAAATTAGACCAATGACCGATGTTTTCGTTTCGACTAAATGTATGGCATTCACTGCAGTGAATGCAGTAGATAGAGCAGTTCGTCATTTTTCGACCAGAACATTGCCTGGTAATAACGCAACCCATTAGATCGATTCGCCAGTGCACTCATCATCGTTTGCCCACGTATTCATATTATAGCAGACTCATTTTTGCGTGCCTTCTGTCACTTGGCATCCGGATAGCTCCATATGATCTTAGACGTAATCCACATCCGTAACCAACGGGTTTCATTTCTGCGCTGTAAAATACAAAGATGTTTCAATTAACTCTTCTCCGTGATACATTATTCTGATCGGGCTGTTGAAATAATTATGTGCCGGGCAGCTTAAAAATATTCCGTTAATTTTAATTGCTCTGTTGCATTTATGACGTGTGCAAGGTCAGTAGATCTGGGTCTGACTCGTGAAGCTGCTGCCAATTCAATTTTATTAGCATTATTATATATTTACTAAGCGCCACTATTCAATCCTACTTCCCTCATTTCCCTCTTGCTATATTACATCGCCGGTTCCTTCTCACCTGTCTTTACCTTCACCTGCCTATATTTTCTTCTTGTCTTCATCTTCTCCTCCTCACTTTCGTCTTTCTTCTCTCTTCCTTGGCTTCCTTTTTTCTTTTCTCTTCCGTTCGCTTGCCTCAATTGCTCGCCCTGCTTTGACTTGCCGTCCAACGTCGATCCATTTTCTCGCCATACGGATATCAATTTTCTTCTTCCGTTCCCAGTCGTTCTTTCTGCTGACACAGGCAAAAAGAATTCGACATCAATATAGATTAAAGTTCATCCGCTGTGTTAAGCCTGTCAACCGATTTAATGTGGTTAGTCGGGACTTTCCCAGTTGAGTCGGCATCAAATGCCAAGACTTTTCTGCTCTTCCTCGTCTTGCCTCGCGTCCTTGTCCTCCTCATTCTAGTTTTTCGTATTATTTTTTTCTTCCTTTTCATTTTCTTCTTCTTCCTCCTCCTCCTTCTCCTTCTCCACATCTTCTTCTCCTCTTCTTCTTCTTCTTCTTTTTCCTCTTCCTCTTCTTCTTCTTCTTCTTCTTCTTCCTCCTTCTCTTCTTCTTCTTCTTCTTCTTCTTCTTCTTCTTCTTCTTCTTCTTCTTCTTCCTCCTCTTCTTCTTCTTCTTCTTCTTCCTTCTTCTTCTTCTTCTTCTTCTTCTTCTTCTTCTTCTTCTTCTTCTTCTTCTTCTTCTTCTTCTTCCTCCTTCTTCTTCTTCTTCTTCTTCTTCTTCTTCTTCTTCTTCTTCTTCTTCTTCTTCTTCTAACTGTCTTCAATTCTCTTCTTCTTCCTCTTCTTTTCTTCTTCTTGCTCCTCTAAAAATCTTCTTCAAACTCATCTACGATTCTGAAAATATGTAGGACAACATTTACTTCCATTTACAATTACTAATAGCCGTACAACGTTCATAACAATAATATTATTAGCATTTATTAACGAAGAAATTTGTTTTGGCTTAAACAGCATTTATAACTTTCAAGCACATGTCTTATCTTCGTTAGCTCCGTTGTTTTAATTCCAGGTCTGATGCTTCATAGTGTTGGCTTATAGAAACAGAATGATGATAAGAAGCAAACACCGGATTAGGTGTTCGCTAGTGTAGGCTACAGGTGCGATAGATATACTAAGAACGCTGCAGCCGTTCATCCAACCTCAGCCAAGTGATCAGAATGCTGCTCTCTCCATTGTCTGCATTCTACCTGTGCCTCTTATTCTTCTTCTCATTCTTCTTCTCATTTTCATTCTTTTCCCTTTCCTCCTTCTTCTTCCGCTCCATCTCTCTTCTTCTTCTTCTTCTTCCTCTTCGTCTTCTTCTCATTCTCTTTCAGTTTCTTCTCTTCCTTCTCTTCATTATTTTTCTTACTCTTCGTCATCGTCTACTTCTTCTGTTTTTCTCGTTTTCATCTTCTTGATACATAATCTCAAGAGATTTTCGCAAACAGAGTGTGCGTGATGCGCAGTAAATTTGAAAATGGCCAATCTTCTTCGCAGGATGTGACTTCTTCTTCTTCAAGCAGACAAAAAATACAGAACGGACGAGAGCAAGATCTTCTTCTTCTTCGCATTCTTCTAAGGGAAGGATATTCTTCTTCTTCTTCTTCTTCATTAGCCTTCTTAATTACTCTTCTTCTTCTTCGGTCAGTCATTCTTCTTCTTCTTTGTCTTCGCATTCTTCACATTCTTCGCATTCTTCTTCGCATTCTTCGCATTCTGCACAGAATGGGGTTCTTCTTCTTCTTCTTCTTCACATTCTGCAACTACGCATTCTTCTTCTTCTTCTTCTTCTTCTTCTTCTTCTTCTTCTTCTTCTTCTTCGCATTCTTCGCATTCTTCGCATTCTTCTTCGCATTCTTCATCGCATTCTTCTTCTGCATTCTTCGGATTCTTCGCATTCTTCGATACACGAGTCTTCTTCGCATTCTTCTTCGCAGCGGATTTTCTTCTTCGCATTCTTCTTCTTCTTCTTCTTCTTCTTCTTCTTAATCTTCTTCGCATTCTTCTTCTTCTTCTTCTTCGCATTCTTCTTCGCATTCTTGGCTTCTTCTTCGCATTCTTCTTCTTCTTCCTCCTGGATCTTCTCCTTCGTCACATCTTCTTCTTCTTCTTCTTCTTCTTCTTCTTCAGATTCTTCTTCCATTCTTCTTCTTCTCTTCTTCTTCTTCTTCTTCTTCTCTTCTTCTTCTTCTTCTTCTTCTTCTTCAGTTCTTCTTCTTCTTCTTCTTCTTCTTCTTCTTCTTCTTCTTCTTCTTCTAAAATGGAAGCTTCTTCTTCTTCTAATTGTCTTCTTCTTCTTCTTCTTCTTCTTCTTCTTCTTCTTCTTCTTCTTCTTCTTCTTTTACCTTCTTCTTCTTCTTTTATGAAAATTCTTCTTCTTCTTCTTCTTCTTCTTTGACGAGAATTCTTTGCATTCTTCTTCTGGATTGACTAAAATAGTTTACCGTGAAACGCATTTGGATTGATCTTCTTCGCATTCTTCTTAAATATTCTGAGATTGATTCTTCGAATTCTTCTTGCATCTTAGAATTCTTCTTGATGAAAAGAATTCCTTCTAAATAGAAGTCTTCTTCGAATTCTTCTAAGCTTCTTCTTCAATGGATTCCATTGCAAAATAATTTGGGGACCTCTTTTTTCTTCTGTTGCTCCTCTAAAAATCATGTCAAACTCATCTACGATTATGAAAATATGTAGGACAACATTTACTTCCATTTACAATTACTAATAGCCGTACAACGTTCATAACAATAATATTATTAGTTATTAACGAAGAAATTTGTATTGGCTTAAACAGCATTTATAACTTTCAAGCACATGTCTTATCTTCGTTAGCTCCGTTGTTTTAATTCCAGGTCTGATGCTTCATAGTGTTGGCTTATAGAAACAGAATGATGATAAGAAGCAAACACCGGGTTAGGTGTTCGCTAGTGTAGGCTACAGGTGCGATAGATATACTAAGAACGCTGCAGCCGTTCATCCAACCTCAGCCAAGTGATCAGAATGCTGCTCTCTCCATTGTCTGCATTCTACCTGTGCCTCTTATTCTTCTTCTCATTATCTTCTCATTTTCATCCTTTTCCCTTTCCTCCTTCTTCTTCCGCTCCATCTCTCTTCTTCTTCTTCTTCCTCTTCGTCTTCTTCTCATTCTCTTCCAGTTTCTTCTCCTCCTTCTCCCATTATTTTTCTTACTCTTCGTCATCGTCTACCTCTACTGTTTTTCTCGTTTTCATCGAGTGATACATAATCTCAAGAGATTTTCGCAAACAGAGTGTGCGTGATGCGCAGTAAATTTGAAAATGGCCAATCAAATAGACGCAGGATGTGACAAAAACTGAGGCAAGCAGACAAAAAATACAGAACGGACGAGAGCAAGATAGAAAAGGAGAAAGATAGGGATAAGGGAAGGATAGAGAGGAAATGAATAAACATTCATTAGCCAAACTTAATTACTCATTTACTCAGTCGGTCAGTCATTATGAGAAAGCTTTGTTGCCCGTTGGCCTGGGGTATTCAAGGTCGCCGCCCCCTCCACTCTGCACAGAATGGGGTGCTCTTCGTCCCAGTTGCACGAACTGCAACTACGCGAGTGGAACCTTCTCCGTGGTGGGCCCAGTGGTCTGCGAACGGGGCTCTCCAAGGAGCTACACCTGCTCCCTGGGACTATTACTGAAGTATTTTTTTTATTAAACTCAAAACTGTACTTTTTGGCCGTGCTGGAGTCAGAAGCTCCTCTGAGTAATTCCCTTGAATGGGCGCTATATAAATTTATGAATGAATTAATTCTGTCAATCAATCATTCGTTCTTTCATTCGTTTATTCAGCCAGTCGCTCGCTCACTCGCTCACTCACGCACGCACGCACGCACCCACCCACCAACCCACTCAGTCACTCCCTCATGGGGTTCATTTCTTCCTCAGCAGTAGAACACCAATTGAATAATATCGTAAATGTCTCAGATGATTTTGCCTTTAATGATTGATTCTCTTGACGTCAGAATTGTGGAGCAACCTGTTGTCGCCTGAGCAGATGCAGAGGCACAGCTGCCGTTCTATACGCACGTAGTGTATACAACGACTGCAGCAGCAGCAGCCAGTGCATCAGTTGCAGCATCCTACAACCACCGATTCATTATTAACGCACCTTCTTCAGGCTCTGTGGCGACATCAACAACGTACCAATCGCGTCCTCCTCATCGCTTAGTTCCAGCGACAGACTGACTGCATGGCGTCCGACTTAGATGCGTTCCGCGTGTCTTGTTCTCTAGTGGGATGGCCTCTTGAGGGATGTTCTTTTCAGGCATGCGCTTCTGTGGTATGTTCTCAGAGGATGTTGTCCTCTGACACGGTCTCTTCTGTGGGATGGAGGGTCTAAGTCGTGTGGGAATATATGGAGACATGCTCTCAACCATGAGCGTAGCCAGAAAAAATTTTCGGAGGGGGTTTAAGATTTGGGGGGTGTCTTCATTAAAAATGGTCGCAAAAGTTCAGGGTTTTTGCTATTTCGCATGTAAAACCATAAAAACGATTTTAGGAAACTTATTTCGGGCGGTTTGATCCCGTAAAACCACCCCCTAAAATGCCTAAATACTCCCATGCTCTCAACGCAATTCTAGAATGAGCCATTCACTTGCAGATTTTAATAGGTCAAACAAACTCTAAAGTCATAATTGGTCTATTGAACGCCAGCTATTGTCGCGTGTACATGTACACGAATCACTCGTTGTGTACACGCAAGGAGAGAACTCCTGATGTCCGCATTTAATATAATCGAGACAATCTGCTTGCCATGATTTCGATATAAACAACCAGTGCATATTTTAACGGATTTGGACGACTGGGACAAAGTATGTAACGACTAGGGAGTCCGGAGAAGCGTCACAAGGTCCCCACAGGGTCCCGACAACGCATTTTAAAGCATTTGCTGCCAAATGGAGCCCGTTTCAGCCACTTTAGTTTACCAAATTTGCTTTTTATTATTATACATAGGCTCTCCCTATTTAAGTCATGCATAGAAGTTTGAAAATATGACATATTTAGTTCAACCATATCTCCAAAATAATTTATATAAATAAGTCAGTAAGAGGCTGAGTGACTGTCAAGTAGTGGTGAAGGAGCTGCAGCTACAATAAACAATGATAGTTTTAACTTCAGCAAGCACTACCAACTTCATTTTCCAATGTGAACGACTGAGATTTTGATACGCCGTTTATTCGGCGGTCCATGCACTATCATGATCCTGGCAACTGAGCAAAAATTGTAAAAATGATGTAGGCGGATGACTCTGAATTTGATATTGAGCTCACAGAATCACTTGCAATGTAGGTGCAGAGTAATAAGACTATATAAATCCAAGCCATTAGCCTACATTACCTTGTCGTGCTATGCATGTTACATTATCTTGCAAGACACTATTTTATCTAACATCTGTGACTGAAAACGATGGATATCTTCATTAAGTTCAATTTCAAACCTAATAGGCTACAATTAGGGAAGAATTTAGAGGGTTAATAATTTAATATTTTAAACTGACGTTAATTACCTGGGCCAAAACACCCAAACTACTGGGACATTTCCAAAAACTACTAGGACAAATCCTAAAACTACTGAGACATTTGTCCCAGTAGTTGCATAGTTAAAATATGCACGGTAAACAACAGATGTTTAGTTTAATGAGAAACTCATTGACTTCCTGACGGATTGCCGACAGACCTCTCTAAAGCCTTAGAATTTAGTTTTATTTTTTTAAACAATTTCAAGCACCATTTAAATTGCATAGAAGAATTACAATGAGAAGCACGCGTTTGTATTGGAAAATTCCATAACGTTGTTTGCTTATTGTGCGCACGTTGATCACCAGCATGCAGTTCTGGTACTGGGAATGTCTAGGTGACACTCAGTAATCAAGTGTCTTAGTTCGCTGGTTGTATCTAGCGCTAAACATCGAACACATGGTTAGCTTTTGTGACGTCATTTGGCGCGCAATTTAACACGTGCGCGCAAGCGTGGGAAAACGTCGTCTACGTCATGATGATTTTTTGTTGTTGCAAAACCCATGTTTGCGCAATGACAGAAAGTCTGAAAAAACTCACGCTTGTGCAAAAACGATTAGTCACGTACCAGTAGGCCTATAAGTTTGAGTTACAAATGCCGTTGATAGATTCGTGTAGCTATTCAACTGTTTGTTAATTAATCAAAGGCAAAAAAATCAAGGAATGTTTCTTATTTCGAGCTAAGGCCTACGCTACAGATCAGGCGAGTTCGAAGTCAGATCGATTGACACTTCTGACGCCATTTAGGCTGGCGAAGAGGAAGAATCAAACTGGCGCCATACAAATGATCAACTACACGAAGGTTTATATAGCCGTGACCTATCTGTCCTTCTGCCCCTATTTTTGATATCCAGTCTCGACTCTTGTTATAGGTGCCATCTAGGAATCTGCAAAGAGCGGTAAGGGACCATATACTGTATGTAAAGAGCATCGTCTTTGAAGTGCAAAATGTCCTGCGTGTGAACAGAATCGGTCAGAGTGGCTCTTTAATAATTCAGATCACTGTTCGTACGTCAGAGGCTGTTGCAACGACCTTCTTTAAATGGCTAAGCAGGATGTTGGTGACGTCAGTGCATTTGACTTGAGGTCAGAGGTGTTTTGACCAGTCGACCAATCATGTCACAGTAGCACTGCACAGTGCAACTGAGTGTGTCTCTGATAAATTTTTCTCAAAGGATGATAAAGGCTTAATGAAAATAAGATTTATTATTCTTAAAAATCCAATTCTAATTTCATTTTTTTAATTATTATTTTTGTCCCATGGTACATGATCATTCGTCGCGGACTCAGACACTAATTAGAGAAGAGAGAAACCGTCTGAACAGCCACTAATCGTCCGGTTCTGATGCACAGAAGGTGCTGCGGAAAGCAACTTCGTTTCAGCGTTGTAATTGTAATTGTAATCGAACATTGAATTGTGTGTATGTATGTATGAGCAATTGTTATAGCGCCCCTTCAAGATTTCTACTGAGAGGCGCTCCCGACTACAGCGCAGACACTGAATCGGAGTTTCACGCCGAAGCGCATGAGTGAAGGACTTGCCCAGGGTCCCTACGCGGCGGCTTGAGGTGGATTCGAACCCGCAACCCTCCGGCTGCAAGGCACCGAACATGCCCCTACACCACCGCGCCCCACAATTGTCAATGCTAGGCGTTGACAGAGAATATGAAGTCTCTCGTACAATCACCAGAGACGGTATACTGCAGCTGGTCCCAGCGCCGTGATGAGGGCCAGGGCATTATTGTTTATAGGATTTAATTTTTGTTATTATTATCATCATTATTTTTTGCCTCGAGGTGTCAGACGGTTAGAACCAACTTTCTACGAGAAGATCTACCGGATTATCCTAGATATATTTTTGAAGATAAAGAGCGTGTTTCTGTTAGAATTAATAATCAAGATGACAGAAGTTATTAGTTTCAAGACGGCAAGGACCAGTATTTAGATCAATTTCACCAGAAGGAAGTCAAAGAAGGTACACTAGCAAAGAGTAGTTACGATTTGTTTTCGACCTTGATGTAGGTTTGAGAGTAGGAAGTATGGCGATGAACAGAAATAGCCAGTAAGAAAAAGCATTATTTTAGGTATATAGGTCAGTACATTAGGAATTGGCTGTTGGATGATATCAAAGGAATAGACTTCGGAAACATGATGAAATAAAATGGAATTTCATTCAGAAAACGGTTTGAGGCGAAGGCTGAGTAAGTTTATGACAGTGGAAACAGAGACAGGTTAGAGTTGATAAAACTCTAAGAAATGATGGATATAGCGACCTGTTACTTTGTCACTTTGATATTTTTAGGAACGACAGCAGCTGTGCGAAAAACAAGTGGTTTTACTAATAAACTTGAAATGGCTAATTGGAAAGTATAGGCCTACTGAAACCTTACGGCCAGTATAACAGACGTAGCCTAAAGTCTATGGTGGACAAGTCAAGAATCTTAAGCTTATGGCCGACTCATAAGCCTAAAGTAGTTAGAGGATGCTGAGTTAATGTTGTTTGTGGTTCTACGTTAGAACTTGGCTTAGGAGTAGGAGAAGCTCACTGCACTCACCGATCTTGACGAAAATAAACAAGCCAGCGTGTATACCCTAGCGGAATAAATAAAGACAAAACTCAACGTTCGGTTCCTAAAGTTGAGCAGAGCCACTTCTGTGGTGTCAGTTGCCTACAAATGTTCTAAGAGTTAGATGAAAAATACAATTTGACTCGCCTTACTTGCCATTCCTATTCTTCATTTTCTCACAACTTGAGTCAGGCTTTACCTAAATGTAACTATTTCTCTTAAGCCAGTGACGTAGCTGTCCTCTTTAAGCCAGAGACATAACTATCTTCCTTAAGTCAGTGGCGCAACTATGCTCTTAGGTCAGCTAATGAAATGACTAATCCTAAAGTATACCGAAATCGTACGGCGATTATAACAGATGTACCATTAAGTCTACAGTAGACAAGTCAAGACTTACGGCCGCCTCATAAGCCCAATGTACAGGGTGCGGCCGAAAAAAATACCCCATTACGAAAATTGCGATTTCTCGAAAACCGCTGAATATTTTGTTACAAATATTTTCATTCTTATTCATAACATATTTTTGCATATTATCTGAAAAGTTTATGTCATTATCTTTATATTTGGGATCATGACATCAGGCAGAAGAAAGAACTGCATTTTTTCAACTGAACACGGCATTCACGAAATAGGAAATCATATTTTTACATAAAGTAGTCTGCGGTGTGCCATAATTGCGACATTTCAGCTTTGCAGACGGTGTTTTTTTTACATTTTGAGTAAAATTGCAGTTGTAAGCGTCTGGGCGTAGAAGAAAAAAGCCGATATCCATCAAGCCGTCTGTTGGTCGAGAGAGCCAAGTTCTCTCCCCACATCATGGTTTCTGCAGGTGTCAGCTATGAGGGTAATGGACGCTTGCATTTCATTGACGAGAAGGCCAAAGTCAATGCTAAGTATACTACGTGGAGAATCTTTTGCCTAATCTTGTCGATGACTGTCGACAAGCTTTGGAAATCAGTTCATTTTGCAGCAAGAGCAAGATGGAGCGCCCGCTCACGGCGCAAAGCTGGCCCAAGATTGGTTAACAAGTCACTGCCCGTACTTCATCGACAAGGATTCATGGCCGCTAAAGTCCCCAGATTTGAACCCACTCGACTATGTTGTCTGGGGTGCAATGCTTGAGACCTACAACAAACTTACCACAAAGCCGAAGAACATTCCTGAACTGAAAAATACACTGCAAATCACCTGGCATGACTTGCCACTTGAGACCATGCATTCAGAAGTCTGTTCTGGGCTTTCGAAAACGTCTGCAAGCTTGCATAAAAGCAAACGGCGGTCACTTCGAACATTCCTTGCACAAAACTTAACACTTGGCCTATAACAATAAGTAACCTTGAACCTTGTTACATTACTGTTTGCGTCGTTACTTTGTTACTTATTGCTGTCAGTAACTGTCTGTTGAAACGAAAATGACATTGTTTCACTTCAGGGTTGCACCATTTTGGTTTTCATGATTCGAATTTCATTAGATTTAGCCAAGCTGTAGATAGATATATGTCAAATAGACTGACGAAGTTTTGTAACAAAATGTTTAGCGGTTTTCGAGAAATCGCAATTTTCGAAATGGGGTATTTTTTTCGGCCGCACCCTGTAGTTAAAGGATGCTAAGTCAATGTTTGTTGTGAACATATGTTAGAACTTTGCTAAGAGGAGTAGGAGCTCACTGCACACAACGAACTTGACGAAAATAAACAAACCAGGGTTTGTAGATGCGTGGACTAAATGAAGCTAAATTAGCTTCAAAATATGTATAAAAGTGAATCTGCCGAATAGTAGAATGACACACTTCCTTGAAACAAACTCAAGAAGCAATTAAAATCTCTCAGTTTATAAATGTAAGCAACTCTAATAGCAATTAAGTTTATAACCAGAATTCAAAATCAAAACAACTCGCAACTCAACTTCTGGCTCCGGAAGTCGACTGCACGTTGAGCTGAGCCACATCCAGGGCTTCAGTTGGCCGTGCAAATGCTACAAGCGTTCTAAGAGTTAGTAAGCAAATAGAAGTTCAATTCATTTCCTTTCATTTTCTCTCAAGTTGATTCAGGATATACCTAAACTCTTGACATTTCTTCCCGTGATGCAACTATCCTCATTATGTCAGTGACCTAATGACCTCTCAAACCAATGACGTAACAACCCCTCAAACCTCGTGACGTACTATCTCTCTTAAGCCAGTGCCGTAACTATCCTCCTTAAGTCAGTGACGTAACTATCTTTATTAAATCCAGTGACGTAACTATCTTCCTTAAGTCAGTGACGTAACTATCTTTATTAAGCCAGTGACGCAACTATCTTCCTTAAGTCAGTGACGTAACTATCTTCCTTAAGTCAGTGACGTAACTATTTTTATTAAGTCAGTGACGTAACTATCTTTATTAAGCCAGTGACGTAACTATTTTCCTTAAGTCAGTGACGTGACTATGCTTTTAAGCCAGTGACGTAACTATCTTCTTTAAGTTAGTGACGTAACTATCTTTATCAAGTCAGTGACGCAACTATAATAGAGCCCGTAGGGCGGACATGCTTTGTAGGCTGCTATTAGCGCGTGTATTGCAGGCTGTCTGTTCTGTTAGTAGTTAAGATTTATGTCTTCTGTCGTTTGTGTTCTTGTGAATTGTTTCAATTGCATCATTGTACACTGTAACCGGTTGCGGTTTGTCAACCGGATTGTTTCAATAAAGAAAATATTATATTCAATAAATAAAATATTAGGTACTTGTCGGTTTTACGACCACCAAAATTCTTCATATATTACTTCATTTTAAATTCTTCATATTCTACGTTATTTTAATTCTATGTTACGTCAGAACCTATCTATTACGTCATAAACCTGAACGTTTCGTCAGTGGAAAACATGGACGACGCTAACCCTAACCCTGACTCCTAACCGACCCTCACGGCGCGAAACAACGAGGCATAACCTCAACGTAACCGATATGGACTATAAAACTTGAAGTCGTGAGGGTCGGTTAGGGTCAGGATTAGGGTTAGTGTCTCTCATTAGAAGACAGATATTAACTGTCGCGAACACATTTCTGTAAGCCTACAGGGGTCTCGTGTAGCTACAATTAAAAGATCTATCTTGGTGGTCGTAAAACCGACAAGTACCAAATATTATTATTATTATTATTATCTTTATTAAAGCCAGTTACGTAACTATCTTTATTAAAGCCAGTGACGTAACTATCTTCCTTAAGTCAGTGACGTAACTATCTTTATTAAGCCAGTGACGTAACTATCTTCCTTAAGTCAGTGACGTAACTATCTATATTAAGGCAGTGACGTAACTATCTTTATTAAGCCAGTGACGTAACTATCTTTATTAAGGCAGTGACGTAACTACATTGTATCCTCTTTAAGTCAGTGACGCAACTATGCTCTTTAAGTCAGTGAATAACTATTCCCCTTAAGCCAGTAAGTAACTATTCCCCTTTTCAAATCCAGTGACTTGATTTCTCTTAACCCTCGGGCTACCAAGGGGGGTGGTTGCCACCCCCCTAGTTTCATCTCAAACTTTTTCCGTATGGAATTAAAATTTGACCTCTTTAGGTAGCTGTAGGGGGTTCATTTGCACACGTTTTGAGGTAAAATGTGAGATGATATCTCACACCGTTTCAATAAAGAAAAGTTATACCCAATATACCCGAGGTACCAGGGGGTGGATACCACCCCCCTAGATTTTTGACTATATCTTATCCGTCATTTAATATTAAGAGACACAAATTATACCATTCTATAGAGGAATGTGGGGCTACATTTCTATGGTCACTGAGTTGACCTGAGACAACCGGAAGTGCTCAAAATAAATTATAATACGCGTAACATGCGTGAAAAATGGCTGAATGGAAGGACTCCCTCCTTAGTTTTTTGTCTGTAGCGTATTCATTTGTCTACCTGGAAGAGAAAAAAAGATACCATTCTTTAGAGGGAATGAAGGGCTTCATTTGCATACCTACATCTTTGTCTTTTGAATACCGGAAGTGATTAAAATAAATAATAATACGCGTAATCTGTGTGAAAATGGCTGAATACAGCGTTATAACGTAAACCGATATATATGTATGGATATATATGTATGGATGTACATTTATACTATATAAACATGTGTAGGGATGATTTTGTGTATCTTTTATACATAGATTAGTTTCAAAACACACATAATCTTATATTTGTTTATCCAAAAAGTACAAAATGTACGCAATAATATACAATATTGCTAATTAATGGGTCCCGTTGTTAAAAGTGATGTAATTTCGAGGTGCATTCACATAATGTACAACTAAATATACCATTCTGTGCAGAAATGAATGCTGAATCCAATGCTATATTACAAGTTATGATATGTAAAACCAAACACGAAATCCAGGGGGGGTGGTAACCACCCCCCCTTGGTAGTCCGTGTTACAAAAAAAGCTTGGTAGCCCTAGGGTTAAGCAGGAATTACGTTACTGGCTTAAGGGGACAGGGACGACTCTGGCACTGGTAACTGGAACAGTGAAAGTAGGCAGAAATCATTTACCAGTCGTATACACTGGAGACGTTTGTTAAAGCGACGCCGCCAGTGGAACCGGAAACACACACACACACACACACACACACACACACACACACACACACAGACGGCAGGTAGAAAGTAAGAAGCGTAAGCAATCCGTTACTATTAAGATGACAGCAGCCGTTGTTGGGTTGTCGTTGACGCTGACTTCTCTCAACACGAACGCTGCCACCCAGCTGACATAGTGAATGATTGATGCCTCTGATACAATTACAAACATCGACTTATGGCACATAGACCACCACCTACAGTATGTACAAGTATGCGGCAAAGTGGTATAAGGTAAGGTTAAGTACTGTAAGACAAGGTAAGGTTGCAGATGGTAAGAAAATGGTAGACAAGGATAGAGAAAAGGAAAATTAAGGTAAGGAAATAGAGAGCAGGAAAGGACGGAAAGAAACAAGAAAATAGAAATGGAAAGAAAAAACATTAATATGCTGAAAGGAGGTGAGAGAGAAGAAATGATAGGAATCGAAAGCAAGGGTAACTTGGTAATGGATTGAAGCAAGGCTATGTATGAAAGCGCAAGCTGTCGTATACAAGTATTGCATGTTTTCATGGTGCCGGACTATCTTGGTCGTGAAAAACGAGTCCGTGTGGCTTTTAGGACTTTCGAATAAAGTTCAGACTTGACAAAAATAAATCCACCGTGTAAGCTGATGTTAACTCTAACTTAGCATCATCATGGAGTAAGCAACTGTGAACTATTTTCAACTGTTGGACACGAATCTGTTTTATACGCTATTCTGGAGAAGATAGAACACGATAAAAAAAATATTCAATTCATCACATTACATTGCATTAAGTAGTAGTGTTGGTTCTTTAGAACAAGTGCATGCCAAAGGTACGAAAATTAGCAATGAATCGGTTACAATCACAACATTTCAAGGCAGTTAGGAAGACACCATAACATGGATTTTTGTGTTGAACTGAGCCAGAATCATCGTTGTACTGTAGACTTACATGTATGTACACAAGGGTCAAAGGTGCTGTTACTTTAAAAGTTAATCACAGAAGTTGTCCATGATGCATTGTTGGGTCTATTTGTGAACGCTGGGGGTACCAAAGGTAATTGCCAATGACCAAGACACTAATGCGCAGTATGGGCGTTGAGGGTTATGCCGATTGCAACAACGGGGGGTTCCTTCTCATTGGTTGGTTTATGGGAAGATTCTCCAAGGGCAATTGCGAATTTCTAAAGAACATGATTCAAAGAAGTTTCAATGACATCTAATTTGGCACAAAACCCAAAATAAATGTGAAAGATTTACGGAAAAAATGTTCAGAAGCAAGGAAATAGGCGGAAAGCAATACTGAAAGAAACCAACTGAAAATGAGCTAAATCCGGGTTCTAACCGTCTTGACACTAATAACTTCTTTCATCTTGATTTTAATTCTAATAGGAACAGACGGCTCACTACTTTAAGAGGGCATAGCCTAATAGAAACCTATGATCCGGAAGAAACCATGATTGTGTTGTACCTCACTTCCACAAATAAAGTGATGTCTCGTTGGCACGGCCCGTAAACAGTTACTGTTTTACAGAACTGATCGAAACACCTGATCATTGACATTGACATTGACATGGGTACTGAATGTTCATGCTAGCAAGATTTGGAAGTAAATCGCGTAATCTTTGGTATGTGGCTTAATTACCGATGATTATTATGATTTGAGACATTTGTGAACTACCGATAGATTCTGAAACAACGTGTAGCCCCTGGAGCTAGATTATAACTTACAATGAGGTCAAACATTTGACAGTAAATCAACAGAAGCAAATCGTAGATACTGTATGTTCAAAAACGGTCTTAGTTACGCACCATAGCTTTTCTGAGTTGACTTCTGTGCCGTTTGGCAGGATTAAATTATTTTAGGTCGTAATCCTCTGAGTTTTCTGAATCCGTTTTTAATGTTGTTGCCACCCATGAAAATGTTTCAGGACCACGTGCAAACAACAAAACTTTAGGAAGACTGAAACACTGTTTTGCAACATTTAGATTTCTTTTTAACAACAAAATGCGTGTACCCGAGGAGATGTTAATTTACTCAGCCAGAAATTATATTTATTGGTCAAGTTGTTGAATCTGGAAATCGTTGTTTTTATTCCAGTTCCGTATTTGCTATTTCCCGTGTGAGTTAATTAATTAATTACTTAGGCTAGTAAGTTGGTCATATAGATATATAATGATCGCGACCTTAAGTACCGTACCAAAGCGCTGCCAACATTAGCCTAAACGATGTTAAATTTAATTGGAAACAGAAATGACGTCAGCAAGTAAAGCAGTGCAGCACTGATAACTGTGTCATAGAGTCATATAGAGTGACAGGCCCACGCACACGTGTAGAGCCCATCAACATGTGCAATGTACCTGGATCAAGCTGCTTTGATAGTGTAAAGCGAGGACAGACTGCTGCGTCCGCGATAGACGATTAAACCGCAGCCAAGGTTTCAGTTAATATCAGTGATGCAACCTGTGGAGCAAATCGCTCTTGATGATTTGATTGCGGCTTCTGCTGGCGCAGTTGCAGAGGCTGGAGGATCTGTGACGTCATTCCCGACTGTTTCCATGGAAACGGGGATTGTCTGTCTGCGTCACGTCTAGGTACCTGGAGAGTTAGACCCTCTCTCCGTCCGTCTGTGGATTAGAAATGTTGGATTAATTATTTCGACGAACGGAAGGAAGGAAGGACGAACGGACGGATTGACTGACAGACGGAGAACAGGAAGGAAGGACGGAAGGACTGACTGACAGATGGATGGATGGACGGACAGGTGGAGAGCAGGAAGGAAGGATGGGAGGAGAGATGGACTGACAGACCTATACTGAAAGACGGACTGGGGCAGTGCTGCAGCTATAGAACTAATCATTATTTCTTGTAAGAGTAGCCACATCTTCCTTCACCGTCCAGTCTGTACATCAGCCTCAAGGCCAACATCTCCTCTTTCTTCTCTTCCTCCTCCTCCTCTTCCTCCCGCCACGTTATCCTCTTTCTTCTCCTATTTCTCGTTTACCCCGTTCTTCCCTTCCGCTTACTCTTTTGCTGCACATCCTTCCCATCCTGGCTCTGTCTCTATCTCTCCTTCCATCTAGCTTCTTCTCTTCCTCCCCTTCGTGTCTTCACTCTGATTGTCCTCCTCCATTTTCTCCTCCAGGTCCCGCTTTCTTTCTTCACAGTCCTCCCGTCCGTCCGTCCTTTCCATGTCGCAATCTAAATATCTTTTTACCACAGGCGACGACGTCATTTGCTCCCAGGGCAGAACACGAACACAATGCCGTTCCCCCCACCCCAACCACCGGCTCCATCATCACGATCAGCAGCAGCAGCCGCTTCCTGCATCAGAAGCTGCCGTTGCTCCACGTGTGTTTGTAGTCCGTTTATATAGCACTAAGGAAACAATACCTGTGTCATAGAGTATAACAGCTCAAAACCAATCACAACGAACTGATGACGTCTAACGAAGACAGACGCATAGACGAACGAACAAACAGACAGACAGACAAACATATACTAGGAAGAATACATGAAGCCAAAAAACACAACTATCGGTCATTCAGACTAACAGAGAGAGAGACAGACAGACGACAGACAGACAGACAGACAGAGACAGACAGACAGACAGAGAGAGAGAGAGAGAGAGAGAGAGAGAGAGAGAGAGAGAGAGAGAGAGAGAGAGAGAGACAGAGAGAGAGAGAGAGAGAGACAGAGAGAGAGAGAGAGAGAGAGAGAGAGAGAGAGAGAGAGAGAGAGAGAGAGAGAGAGAGAGAGAGAGAGAAAGAGAGAGAGAGAGAGAGAGAGAGAGAGAGAGAGAGAGAGAGAGAGAGAGAGAGAGAGAGAGAGAGAGAGAGAGAGAGAGAGAGAGAGACCGACACATACAACAAAGAAGAAGGTCATACAGACAGACATAAGCGGATTTGTAGACAGCCAGACAAAGAGTCATTGAGACTGACTCAGATGGATGGAGACGAACTTCAAGGACAGATGATCAATTACCTGCAGAGCTCCAGCTGCTGAATCTACACAGATGAAGCGTGGCTCCAGGCAGTGTTAGATGGAGCGACAGAAAACCGCGAGTGCACCGGATGGTGTCATTCAGCGGTGACTACAATTGTCCTGCAATGGTGGTAGCCCTCGGCTACTCACTTTGAAGGCTTTCTGGCTTACGTTTGAAGTCTTCGCACTTTAGCCGTGTTTTCGTGTGGTCAAAATCCGTGCAATTACTGCATGAAATGACTGGCAGCTTTCCGCTCTCAACCGATGCCGTAACTACGTTATTTGCAAGCCCTGTTTACTCAGGTGTATAATAGCAAAAGGTGTTTGCTGTATGCGAAGGTGTTGTTTGAAAAGTTGTTACGTCGGCCTCATTCAAGGCCCTTTCATGTTGCTAAACCCCTGCCTAAGGGACATTTCATCGTGTATAATAGACAAATATGACTCAAATCCCAATGCATTGTACGGTAGTAAAGTGCAAAGCGGTATTCTATTGCCTGAATCCGAAAATGATAACAACACTGTATGAAAATAGCGCAGTGAATAACTTCCATTTATCAGGCTTCGAAGCTATATCAGTATAGGCTCATCTTTTGTGTTTATTACTCTAAATAATTATTAGAAGGTGGTTGTGGTCAAAGCGATTATCGCAGTTAACATAACGTAAATTCTGGCTGTTCAAGTTGAAATTATTTATATATTTGTTTTGCAATTTTCGATAACATTTTAAATAAAAATACTCGCAAGAAAATTATTGTTTGCTTTCACAGGCGTCGCACTTTGGACAGCCTGCAGCGCATTTGAAGTATGCTTTTTCGTAAGCCTATAATTATATCAGACCACAGCAAGACGAAAAGAGACCTAATCACGTTGACATAAGAAAAATCGGCAATAAGCGGACGAGGTGTAGAAACTGGAGAGAGAAACGATAAGGAAAACAGATGAGTCTGCCTGCAGCTGTATAGTTTAAGTAGCCTTGGCATTATGCATGGTGGCAGTTTCGATGTAGCCACTCTGTTCCACTTAATGAAGACGTATCAACTGCAATTTATACTATTGGCTAGTTAAGGCAAGGTGTGTCTATAGGTAATGTAAGGTGTGTCTAGGTGAGGTAAGGTGCGTCCAAGGGCGTAACTTTGCCTCAGAAAGTGGTGGTGACCAATCCACTCCTAATTTTTAACGTAGGCCTACTACAGTAACTGGAAAGCTACCTAAGCGCAGGATACCAGCTTATTCGCAAGCGCTGCGTTAGACTAAGTCAGAGGGTTGTCCAGATAGTGTTCCAAGTCCAGTTGCGAAGGAAACAGAAACTCTATCAGTGTCGAACTTCGAAGCCTCAGAGTCCAGCTGCTACTGTGGCTTTTAAATGAATATCGTTCTACTAGGCTATATTACCAATAATCGACATTATGTTACCAGTAGTCATTGTCAACGTTAAATGGTTATCCCGTAGTTTAGGTTGGTAAATTATTTTAACGTCTTGACGCTGGTAAGTAAGCAGTCTACCAATGCCCATGATAATTGTCATCAATCCAGCTTCCATTTAGGAGAAAAAAACCAGCAATCGAACTTCTTCTTAAGCAAGAATTATTGTCATCAATTTAACATCTATTTGACCAATAATTTTTTCATCAATCCAACGTAGCCTACTTCTCTTTAGGCAAGAATTATTTTTGTAAATCCCACTTCTATTTAAGCAAAGAACTTCATCGATCTAGCTTCTATTGAAGCTTCTATTTGACTTCTATTGACTTTGCTTTATTAATCCAGCTTCTATTTACGGAAACAATTACTTCTATCAATTAATTATTATTATAGAACTTCTATTGAAACAAAGAATTAGTTTAATCAATCCAACTTCTATTTAGGCCAACAATTATTTTCATCGATCCAGCTTCTATTTCAAATTGACAATATAAAATAATTTACCAGCCTAAACCACTGTTTAACCTGCTAAATTAACGTAGACTGCATTAGAGCTTACACTGCAGTACCACGGAAACATGATATACATTGCATGCACAATAATATTAGGCCCTATAACCTGTCGCGCTCTCTTTACAATGAATCGATACATTTTTCCACATGCATTTGATAATTTGACCTTCGATCTATAGAAACAAAACTGATGACATCCCCAAATTATGAAACCAAACATATGTAAGTAAGTACGTAGTGTGGACACACTGTGGAGGCCTCTATTAGCATTGCCGCCATTGCGATGTTAAGTATGCATGAATAGCCTAGACGGTGGACAGCCAAATGCTGTCATGTTAAAAAATATATTTAATTGCAGGACCAAAAAGTGGTGGTGACTATCACCACCACTTTTAAAAGTGGTGGTGACTGGACACCACCGTCACAATAGAAAGTTACGCCTATGGGTGCGTCTATGTAAGGTAAAATGTGATTAGGTAAGGTACCGTTTGTCTAAGTAAGGTGGGGTTGTCTAAATAAGGCAAGATGTGATTAGGTAAGTTAAGATGTGTTTAGGTAATGTAGAATGTGACTGGAAAAGGCAAGGTGTGGTTAGGTAGGGCAAGGCGTGATTGTAAAATGCACAAGGCATCAAATGATGGCGCTCAAAAACAAGCCATTATCAGGACAATATCCGTAATATCAATCCGCCAAGAAAGAGAGACAGTGTAAGTGGATAAGCACTTTGAAAAAGAGAATGAAGTGACACAGAGGTCTCTGCAGAACCAACAGACACATGGAGGGCCCTGAATGAGGATCACAAATCTAAGTCTAGCAACCGGAAAAACCCGTTATCCAGGAACAGTTCTAGTTTTAGGTATGACCAAAGAAAGGCAATCAGTTGACCTTGTTGAATGATGACAAGATTGATGAACAATGACTAATTTAAAAATCTAGTTGGCTATATTTACTTATAACCTGTTAATATATGCTATCCTTGTACTTTAAAGTCCTAGTTGGATAACTCTGCTAAACTAGTCTGCTGTATACACTACAAATTCTTCTCGGCTTCTCTACAGTTTCCTTGTCAACCCTCTTAATTAACTAATTCAGCATATAATTAAGAATATACCGATCCTTTTTATGAAATTAGATAAAATTGGTGTCCCTATAGCGGGATTTCATCCCTTCTGGGCCTCCCATTTGTCTACGACTGATTATTATGTTCTTCATGTATTTGTCATATGTGCTTCACGACAATAAACAAACTGATTGATTGATTGATATTTCATAGGCCCCGATTTGAAAGAGATCCCTTGCTGAGCAGGAAGCTAATGCAACGTAATATAGGCACAGGTGTTATATGCAGCTATGCTCATACATACGGGTCTCAGTTTCAGCTCTAGCTGACGTTTTCGGAACTCTGCAGTTTCTGTATCTTTGACTTCTGACTTTTTCCAGTAAGAAGCGAATTACATTAATCAATGCGATCGGACAACAAGCGCTTGATATCCTAGCAAACAAAGATAACGTAAACAGACAAAGGGAAATGACATCCAATTCTGTGTATGTCACGAATAAATATGTTTGACGATTGCAAATAACATTGATGTAGTGGACGTAGCAGAGTAAAAGACAACATTCAAGTCACGGACAGAATCAGAATGAGGATCACAATTACGGACGTGAAGGCTTTCATGTCTATGTTTGAAGACGAGAGTGACGACAACTAACGTTCTACTTGATTTTTGCGTCGCTTAGTGGCGCTTTAGAAGCAGCGGAGTTAGGCCTAAATCAAGGCTGCGAGTTGCGATCAACAACCTTTTTGGTTCTAACAGTTATTGTTTATCAAGAAGCTCAATTGCCTTTACCTCATTCAGCAAATTACTTGAATTCTTATTTTCTTTTTTATTGGGTGTGTTAGTTAAGTGTTAGTTAAGTTATGTTTGTAATTTTGTTTAATTATTTAGCCATTTTCTGGTCATCAAAGTCTTCGTGTAATAACAAGAACCGGCTGTCATGCATTTATTTTTGTTATTCTCAATTATTAGGTGGCCCTATTAGCGGGATTCTTCATCCCTTCTGGGTCTCCTCCTTGGTATCCACAACTGATGTAATTTACTGTGTTTTTTTGGCTATAATTGTACTTTGCTGGATCAGGAAATAAACTGATTTGATTTGATTTGATTTGATTCAATTGAAGTACACTGACACTGCGCAGTTTGTATCTCTCCACCACAAACAGCTAATTAGCTGTTAGCTGTTTGTGACGGAGAAATACAAATTTGAGTTCAGAATATCTTGTTCTGCTTTATTGAAATCAATTTTATACCAAGGGCAAACTTAACAGTTTGTTAAATTCATCGGATGGAAGACCAGAGACGTCTTTAAGGTTAGAATTGATTTTATTAGATTGATACACATATATGTACATACATTCAGACGAGGGCTTGCCCCTAAAATTCATAGTACTTTAATATAGAAACCAGCAGTTGAGTAGTGATGACACAGCAAACAGCCTCGCAAGTAGGTTATTTACTGAATATCAATCGTTAAAGGATTGCGAAAGCGAAATGTTTCATCCTTAGACCAGTCCTTACATCAGTTTGCTGTAGTGTTCGAAAATTACACATGTACTAAGGCACTGTCGATAGATATTGTGTCAGCATATTAAGCACATTTGGTTTGGAAGGCAACTGATTGACATGTACGAAACTATAACATTGTTGATTCCAGTTTGAAGACACCAGCTGCAAAGCAGTAAGCAAGTTCGTGCCGTCAGCAACATGAGAGGCAATCTAATGTCTATATAGCTTGAGCATTTAATTAGCGAACAGGCAGCACAGGTGACGCAAATGCAACGAGTATTTACAGAATGATTTCTTCCAAGGGGAATATTCGCACATGAGAACTTAACGGACGACGACATCGACGACGACATCGATGACGATGACGATGACGATGATGATGATGACGATGACGACGATGACGATGACGATTACGATTACGATTATGATGATGTTGACGACGACGATGACGATGACGATGACGCTGACGATGATGATGATGACGATGACGATGACGATGATGATGATGATGATGGTTATGAACTTAAATAATAGCACTTAGACCGAGCTTAAATGTCAATTAGTTTGTCCATTGCAGCGACTGATTGGGAAGTAGTTCTGGATGCGAAGGGCAGCTGCATCTATTTCTTGAGGCCATCTTTGGCGCACATTTTGAAGGCGCTGATGACCTTGAGCGGCTTGAGAAGTCGTTCGCGAATCTTCTGCGTTTTGTCGATGACCATCTTGTTTTCCGGATCGATGTTCAATCCATGTGCGTCCTCGATGACGCGAGCCTTGAGGAAGCCGCGCATGATGGCGTCTCCCACGTACATCTTTTCGTTGGAGATGGTGTCCTTGAAGGCCCCGGACTCCTTGTCGATGATCCCCCGGCGAACAGCCTCGTGGAAGGTGATCGTCTTCTTCTGTCGCCGATCGACGACCGCTCGCACGGCGTACGTCTTGCTGATCACTTCCGGTTCCGGTGGCTCCCCGCAGAACTCGACGGCCATCAGACCTTTCTCGACGGCCTCGGCAATCATCAGCTTCTTCCCGGTCAGGCGGTCCGTGTAGCAGCCCTGCTGGTCGTCGAGTAGGCCCCTTCGATGGGCCTCCTCCTGGGTCAGTTCCTCCTTCGTGACGCTGTCCTTGACGGAGACGATGATGCATGGACGGGGCAGCTTACGGACCGTCTTGACGGTGATGATCCCGATGGAGGAGAACTTCTCCGGAGTGCGCTTCGTCGTCGAGAACATGACCCGGATGAGTCCGTCGGACATGGCCGTCGCTATGGGGAGGGAGTCTCCGGAGACGCTGTTGACGTAGACGCCCTCGTTGGGACGGATGACGCCGAGCATGATGGCCTGCTGGAGGGAGATGTCCGTCTTGTCGTTCGGGTTGATCACCGACTTTATGACGAACGTCTTCTTCTCCTCCATCTCCGCCGAACTCAGCTGCTCGGTCTCGGCCGTCTTCGTCTCCGATGCGATGCCGAACTGAGCCCCTTCGTACTCGGAGCTCGACAGACGGTTGTGGGTGAATTCCAGTTCGCTGAGCTCCTCGAATCCCGCCTCCTCGACTTCGGGGAATGACGACTGGGAGGACTGGAGTCTCCTGACGGCCCTAGCAGGCGATTCCCTCTTTCCACCCTTTCCATCGCTATCCACTGCAGCCCTACCGAACGTAACCCCGTCCGTGATGACCGTCCTCGTCCTAGTCTCATTGAATCCGTCTTCCATCGATCCCTCTCCCAATTCTTCCACTGATGCCTTCCCAACAACGCCCTCCACCGTCTGAGTACCGTACCTCAGGTTCGTCGTGGTCACCGTTCGAGTCTCGTCGAACCCACCCTCTCTGTTCCAGTTCTCTGGAGAACCTTTGACAGCGTTCACCTGATGTGCGTTTCCCAATATCTTCGTCGTCATCGTCTTTATCTTCGTCTCATCGAATCCTTCTTCTTCATTCCATCCATCTCCGGAATCCTTTCCCAACATCTTCTGCATCGTGGCCTCCACCTTTCCACGTCCGTTACATTCCTGTTCCTTCCGTCCATCGTCGACCGTAACCCACTTCCGGGTCTCGATGACGGACGTCACGACGGACTTGGACTTCTCGTCGTTGAAGACTTCGTCGTGACTTCCGGTCTTCTCGTCGAGGTTCAGCCTCCGGACTATGGTTGCTCCGGCTCGTTGCAGACCATCGGTGCTTTCCAGGGATAGCCTGGCGGAGTCGGGTCTTGGCGAAAGGAGATCGATGGTGTCCTCGAACTGTACACCGTCCAGGGTGAAGTTACGACCCCTCATGACGGCCCTCTCACGCTCGTCAAGGGGCAACTTCAGCTTCCAGAATCTACAACGTTCCAGAAGAACAAGACGGCGTTCTGTGAATAATCTAATCTAACAATTATGTTCTGGTATAATCAAATATGTTTTGATCTAATCTAATCCCTGATATTAACCAAACCAAGTTGGTTAAAGACTGGGTTGCGTTAGTTTGAAGTCAATTAAGGCTGTGCCTGCATGAGTTCTTTCTATGTTTCTATGTATATATATATATATATATATATATATATATATATATATATATATATATATATTTATATATATATAATTCGGGGCTTGTTGCTATCGTTCATTCCAGAGATACTAGTGATGATGATGAAGATGATGATAAAGAAAAGATTCTTTCAAAAATGAAGTAATGTTCATAGATCTAATTTGAAATTACAAATTACACGAAAAAGTAATTGAATTAAAAATTTAAAAGTACATTGATATAGAACAACAAATTACAAATTACCAATTACAATTGTAATTCAAATTACGTAATTTCAATTACATCAATTAAATTACTGCCCATCCCTGTATAATTATACGTAATATAATGTTGGGAAATATCAACTAAAATGAAGTATGTTAACAGTTGTATAGCATAGAGCTGTAGCTAATTTCTATTAGCAATGCCTACTTGGAGAAGTAATCTCTGCTGACGAACTGAAGTTGCTCCCATTTATCGACGATCAACATAAGGTCAGGCGCACGAGAGGACTCGACGGCGACCTTGAACTTCTCCCAGTCCTTGAACATGTCCTAGAAAACATCGAACAAAGCTACAGGATTTCCTAAACACTCGTATACATTACTTGTCTTCTTTTCTGAATTGTGCTTACATTTCCTCCAAGAGACATTTAGTCCCATTTACCTGTTTTGTCTGACCTAATTAAAAATATGTGCCATAGAAATTTTTCAAATGGAATCAATGAAGCACTAAATTTTTTATAATTATACTTGTTGGCCACAGAAGAAATCTTTCCAGTGGACTTGAGCGATGTTATTTGAAAGCATCTGTACATAATATGCCTTTAAACTCTTAAACATTGGCTCTTTAGTTAAGTAGGCTATGTTAATTATTGGTGCAACTCAGAACCTCCAATTGGAGGCTTTATTAAACTTGATTCCTTATTTACTCGAAATTACCTGATAAATATTCATAAGCTGTCCGAGAGCCGTAATCTCGATAATCAAGGACTTGTACAAATCCGGATCTGAAACAAAAAGTAACATTAAGAATTTGAGATACAAGAACAATTAGCAAAACAGGCAAACACAATACTGAATTTTGTACACCTGTAAAGCTGTCATAGGGACCATCAAGTGGGTCTATTATATAGCTGACTCTGCGAGCATTTTCTTGTGAATAAGATGGAACCCATCTGGCCTCTACACGAGCCCCGTATGGGAATGTGGGTCTTATGGCTGGCTCCATGTGGGCTTGCTGGCAGGGTGGTATCTTGGCTACACGTATTTACAGATGAATGCCTTTAAGGGGCAAGTGGGCGTTGGATTTATAGCCTGCACCGGCGCATACCATCTATAGCCTACTTCGAAGACGCAACACTAAACTTCCTAAGATTCTGATTTGCGTTCATATCCTGAAGACAGCAATAATATAAAAACATGATCACTCTGCGTGAATATAGAGAATTATTGTAACAGACAAGGTGAGTGTCACATTGCTTTGTCACGGACGCGTGCTTCTAAGGCTCCCGGGTCTTTTGTTGGGAAGGGCGTCATGCATGAGTGCTGCTTAGGTCTCAAAAGTTGTTCTCGGTATCATTCACTGCGCTCACACCAATTACATGTAGGCCCTATATAACTCTTATATAGGGCCTATATAATGGCCGTGATAATGCGAGAACTGGCAACAAACAGATCCTCTGCTTGACCTCTCCGGATCTGACCTGGCACCTGAACGGACAGAGCAGCCTGGCTATTGCCGACTTGATGATTATAGCGTTGGTGACCAAGCTGGTCTCCCTGACAAGACTTTTGTGGGCGCTGAGAAATTTTCGAAGGTTAACATTATATTACATTACATAATTTACATTACATTACATTATTACTCTATCAGCTTAGACAGTTTATTGCATTTTCACTCGAAGGTCAGAGCAAATTGCCGAGTTAGAATATCGTGGTGATTGACGTGCCATTTTTGGCCAAACTTGAAGTACATTATGAATCAATTGTAGGTCTCTCTGTCCTCTGGATCTGTGTCTACCAGATTCTGTTTCAATGTATCTGTCTCATCAGAGTCAAACATTTAAGTTCTAGTCATGTAGGCCTAAATAACGCCTTAGAGTCTCGAAAATGTGCTTTATTAAATGTAGGTCTTTTTCAGAAGTCTTAATACGTCCGTTACAGTAGGCCTACATTTTATAATTATAATTTTTCATTATAGTCTGACATTCACTTAATATAAGCCAACTTCAATTATTGACTTTTGTATTTATTTGCAGCACTTAGGCCTATTACGCACGCAGAGTCAGAAGCTCTGAATCCGAGGCGCGTGTTTACTAAGATAGTCATCTAACATTTTTGTTATTAAGATAGTCATCTAACCTTTCTGTTCTCCATCGCCAACTTCTTCGAGTGCCATTCGCAGAGCCAGGAGTCGTTCCTGTAGACTGACGAACCCTTCTTGATCCGACCAGTGCTTGCGTAGAGTGTCTTCGATGTGATTTAACAGTTGCAACAGATGTTCCTTGTCTATGTCCTCCATTGACGTCAGAGCCGCTATCTGCGTGTAGAATCAAGTTCTGAATATACCCTTCGCGTCGACGACATAATTATACGTAATCAGAAAACGATTAGTGCACCCATCGGTGTTCACATTCAAGGCATCATCAACATCAACACCTTTTTAAATGCGCTATAAAAATGGCGTCGTTGGACATATGAACCTGCCTGAGGGCAGAGAACGTAAAGAAGATATAAATGTTTAAAAATATTCATACACATATATGTACGTAGCCTATACAAACGTTCGTGAATACATACATAGACCCCTACGTGCACATAATTTTATTAGATTTTGCGAAAAAGAAAGCGAGTGGGAGAACGAGAAAGAGATACTAATTACCTCATGGCGAAAGCAATTTGTTCTAGTTTTGGATCTTTACAGTTATTTGCCGCATAAATAATATTATTATCTAAAAAAAATAGCACGAGGCGACGATAATTTTCGCAATAAAAGTCGTACTTACTTCTTGTGGTTTGTATTGGGGCTTGAAGACGGTGAGCATGTGACATATCAGTCGAACCCCGATTCGCTTCAGTGCGTTCGTCCAAGCTGTTAATAGCTGCAGCTGAAGCCTACAACATTAGAATGCTGTGCGTTAGACCAGAGCACCTCGCTTAAAACAAGACCGATTTTCTAGAATTAATACATTAGAAAGTTAAGAAACAAGGTAATGGAACATAGTATGCGTATGCAATTGCAAAATAATGCACAGGATATAATACAGTAGGCCTACTAAATAATGCAATATTTAGAAAATAATACAATAGAAAAAATCAATAGAAAATAATACAATAGAAATAATGCAACTGAGAATAACACAATATAAATATAATACAATAGAAACTAATACAATGGAAGATAGCAGTAAGTAGGCTAAGTAATATTAATTGAATAGAAAATACTACAGTGGATCCTGTATGTTGGGCCTACTTGGTTGCGATGTCGATGGCATCTTTGGATGGACCTGGAATGAGCACAATGACAGGCGGCACTTCAGCCTCTTCGTTCTTTCCATTTCGAACTTTCCACGAGTCGGGGTTGGAATTGTCGAGCAGAAGAAGGTCCTCGCCATACGAGAAGGATATCTTTCGAAACAAAAGAAACCAGATCAACAGGCGAAACTAACAGGTAATAATAGTCAGTGGCACAACTTCTGATTTCTGCCATTAGAGGGCTCTCTGGGGCATCTGATTGCTTCATCTGATTGCTGACCCTAGGACCTAGAATGGGCTCCCTGTTTCGCTCCGCCTAGTACCTAGAGGTCACACCACTACGTTATTTGCTAACTTAAAGACTGTCTTATTATAGCCGTACACATGGTTGGACTGGGAGCGCTTCTGAGTAGATTGTGTTGAAGGGGCGCTATATAAAAACTGCTTAATAATAGTCCTATACTAATAGGCTCTGAGAGGACCCCGTCTTGTTCAGAATAGGTCCCAGGCCTCCTGCAGTTGCGGCCCATAGTCACGCTACTGCGCATGACAGTGTAAGTGACAATGGAATGACTGACTGTCTGGAAATTGATCTGATCTTCGCAGTGTTCCGTTGCCGGTGTGGTGCGATATATTGTACGGGGTGGAGATGTGTCCGACTCCGCCCACTTGTGTTGTCAAGACAGTATGTGGCACGACATACGCGAGATATTGTCCGTGTGAAATAATGTCCGGATTCCGGAACATACACTGACATTAACACGACGCTTGAAGTATTGTGTTAAGGTTTCAAGTATCGTACTAACGTAATATGAAAATCACATGCGAGACAATATTTTTTAGCAGGGAAAACTAGAAAGAAAAGCAAAGAAGTTTGAGCAGTTCAATCATTATTTTAACGCACTTGTAGCCTACTTGCAGCGATGGCGCGAGTTTTATTTTTAGAAACAAATTCCCCATGGTCGAAACTGCCTGCCTGACTCTCTGGATTTTGACCTCTGCCTATCGATTTTGCTTTTATTGAGCGCCTGTTAATAAGCTGGTTCCCGCGACTTCGCTTTTGTGGGCGCTGTAGCCTGTAGAAGTTACGAGTTTTACGATTACGATTTACGATTTTGTTGTGTTACATTAGGCCTACGTAGCACTTGCTATCAGTCTTTCACCCCCGAAGCGAGCCAGGTTATGGTAATTAGCTGGGATTTCCATTGCGCCCCGCAACCGTTCAGCCAGTCACTCGATCAGCCGACAGCCTCTCCGTGCCAGAACTTCAACTGTCAATCACTCGACCGTTGATTACGGAAGCCCATAGGGGACATGTGATTATTTTTATTTATCTAGTGCGCACTAGATAAAATCTATTGCAGAGAATGTTAGTTCTATTTATAGCTGTTAGCTACATGGGCATGCCTGCGATCCATGTAAACAAACAGACGTTGTGTCAGTTCGTCCTTTCAATTGCAATGAATTTCTATTGATATCAGGGTTTAATTTAAAATAAATTGATGATACGAAATATACTTACAATTACGTGTGATAGAATGTAAAAACTGTACATTTGAGCCAATTATGAGTTTCTTAAGATGGATCAAGAGAGAATGGGGGGGGGCGATAGCGCATTGGATAACACACTGGCATAGAGAGCGATAGGTACCGAGTTCGAGTCCAGTAGGATGTCATGCTTTGTAGGCTGCTATTAGCGCCGTGTTACCGTGTATTGCAGGCTGTCTGTTCTGTTAGTAGGCTAGTTAAGATTTATGTCTAATGTGATTTGTGTTCTTGTGAATTGTTTCAATTGCATAACATTTACATGTACAACGCAGTGCGTTTGTCAGGCGCTTCTTTAAAGAATAATAATAATAATAATAATAATAATAATAATAATAATAATAATAATAATAATTATTATTATTATTATTATTATTATTATTACTTGTCAATACTTGATACCAAGTCAGCTTGTCGGCTTTAATTTGCCGTAACATTTCAATGATTTCATGTCTACAGTCTAAGTACACTGTGTCCGGAAAAAAGGGACCCCTTACATTAATATGAAAATAAACTAGTAGGCTAAATATTCATCGATTTAAAAAATTCCAAAACCGTTTTACTCCGGAGATATTTAGCTAACATTTATTAAAATATAAAAGTTCATGTTATAGAATAATGACGTCAAAGTTTAAGTGTTAGGCCTAAGGCTGACAAGAAATAGGTGCATAATCTCTTGGTAAAAAGGAAATCCCTGATCCTAGCCGACCCTCACGACGCCAGTAAACTTACGCACTATAATCCTTTAGCCCGCGATACTATAAGCTTGCGGGGTTCACTTCCTGCTTAATACTGAATGTCGAAAAAATAAAAAAACATGGATGTAAATCTGTAGTACAATGTAATTACTAATTATCAAAATTAACTAGTTATTTGCTACTTTTCACTGTTTATCCAAAAAGTGATAATTCCTGGAGAACCATAAACATTGTCATATAAACTTCAAAATTCATCGCACAATTCCCAATGTTACATGTAACTATAGGTAGCTTTATCATTGTGAAGAAACAATTTCCTGAATTTAATTTTTAACCACCCGATGTTGGGGGCTACAGTTCAGTGGTTTTAAAACGCGCTACATGCAGTGGCGTAACAACCTCGCCGGGGGCCCTTGGACACTCTAAGCTTGGGGGCCCTTACCCATTAAAGAGGCTAACAAGTGAAAAAATTAGGTAGCTAGGCCATATTTAAAATTACAGCTATGTTAAATACGGAGTAATAGGCCTATACCTTATCATCAATAATCCATAGGCCTAGTACAAGTCACATTAATAGTTCAAGACAAAAAAGAATATATACCGAAATGATTTGACCAATTTGGCCTGTCGCTTATTGACTAGTACGTACCCTACATAGCTATTGTAGGCTTACACTAATACTGTATTGCATTGTACCTATAAATTCATATATGCCTCTCGCAGTGAACTCCAATCAGAGGCGCTCACAGAGCGAGAGACCCAGATAAAAAAAATAAGTGGTCTTGAGACAATGACAATTAAGAGGCACATGATCCACCAATAAATGAGGAGGAACGTGTAGTTAATGAGGAACGTGTAGGTAAAAGATTTATAGGCCTACAATGAATGAAGAATCATGAACAGAGATAGATATTTATTTTATTTTATGACAGGTTGACAGAACGCAACCAGTTAAAATAGAAAGACGGGTTAAATAATTAAATCATTAGAGGACAAAAATAGTCAAGTGTACTGTAACAGTCAAGTGAGAGCTAGGGCAAGCGTTTTATAAGGTACACGTGATATAAAGTTCTTCACGTCCTTAGCAGAGTATAATTACATAATGCACAGTGTATTTAGTGATTAATCGTTCAAGGGAGAATTCAAGTTAATTTGTCTTGATTATAAAATAAAACGAAATGAATTGGTCTGCCGCCTATAGGCTGGGGCCTACATGGTATACTACTATAGGCTCTGCCTATAATTATACTGTAATGTAATGTAGACTGTACTCTGTAGTTCTTCAGAGAATTAGGCTACTTCACGTATTTGGCTATTCTAGCTTTAAGCCTACTATTCGCAAACGTGTCCATGAAGTCACCAATATTCAATTGTTTTGCACATTCGTTTTTGATCGCAAGAAGAGTAAGACCATCAAGCCTGCCACTTAATATAGTAAATCTAAGATACATCTTCATGATTTTCAGTTTGGAGAAGGGACGTTCCACACTGGCGACGGTGACGGAGAGTGGCAAACGGCACACAGACAGGAGCCAATTCCGTCATCATTAGATGACGTGATGTGAGAGCTTAATATTAGCTTAAGTATGTCCAACACAGTTTTTGTTGTTTCAAGAGAAATCATGAAACTGAGCCTTAGTCAACGGGCTACATGGGTGAAACAAACTAGAAAATAATACTTAAATTGACATAAAATGCACGTCTGCTGCTAAGTCTAATTTAAGTTATGAATCGTAATCGTAATCCCTAGGTGTTGCTTCTTTAGAATCAAGTAGCTGAAAAGCATACTGACATGACATTTACCTTAATTATTGTCACGGAAAAAGCAGGCCTACGAAATTTTTTAGTTAAAAAGCTTGGGTGCCCTTGGACCTCGGGGGCCCTGGACTTTGTCCACCCTCGTTATATATATGGCTGTTACGCCACTGGCTACATGCCGCAGACTAATACTAACAAATTATTACTAATACCACGACACTTACACAATTACGGTAGGGTTGCCACCCGTCCCGACTTTGTCGGGACAGTCCCGATTTCGAGGCAAATGTCCCGTGTCCCGACTTTACCTAGTCGCGACAGCCAAATGTCCCGACTTTCAAATTTGTGACCAAACTAATAAAATATTGTGGCTTAAAACGCAATACCCGTACTAACTACTGCTAACTGTTCTTGGATTGGTGACGGAGAAATATGAACGGATAAAATGACTGCAATCACTGCATTCTACAAAAGCGCTAATTAACAACCGACGTAAGTATAAATGATAGTAAACTTGTAAATAATGATCACAACTCCGTTTTCATTCACACATTATTGACACTATTATTTTTCTAGTTTGTTTCACCCATATATAGCCCGTTGACTAAGGCTCAGTTTCATGATTTCTCTTGAAACAACAAAAACCGTATTGGACATACTTAAGCTAATATTAGACAGTTATCTAGTGCGCACTAAGTGCGCACTAGTGCGCACTAGATAAATAAAAATAACCGCATGTCCCCGGTGGGCCTCCGTAGTTGATGGAGTCTACTAGACTCTGCGGTGCCGAAAAGTTTATACCATGGGGAATTTGCTTCTAAAAATATAACTGGCGTGATCCATGGCCCTCTGGATATTGAAGGCCATGCGTGATCTCGTAGCTTTGGTACGTTGGAATATTTATGTCTTTCCCGGACAAGATCTCGCATTCGTATTAATAGTTTAAAGCTTGACAGTTGCTATCTGACGTCATTGGTCACATGAACCAATGACAATATTTTTCGGACACATCTACACCCCGGACAACATCTCGCATCACACCGGCTGGTATCTTGTGCGTTAAGCATCGACGTCATAAAAGTTGCAACTAACGTGAATTGTAATAATAACAGTAGTAGTACTTTTTACGAGCTATCAAGACAGATATATAGAGACAAAATCAATGAAGAAACTGACAGAGAGCCAAAAACAGAAGTAAACAAAACACGGATAGAGGAAGAAATACAGAGAACCGAAAGAATTGATGGATTAAGGGATGCATGTACGGATTGGATAGACTACTGGACGAATATTTTACAGACGGACAGACAAATTAGTGGATGGATGTAAGTAGCTCTGCAGTCATCTATTGAAAAATCAATAGTGTGATTAGATGTTGATGAGAGAGAAGCCTCTGCTTACATCTTTGGTCTCATAATCGCACAGAGCAGTGGCTGGTGTCGGTTCCGTGGTTCCGTCGGTACGCAGTGGAACCGGAACGAGTCTGGATGCTGTGTTCAGAAGGCGATTCGTCTTCGCTTCCCACTGACGAAGCGACACGTATATGGACTGCACAAAAACACACACACAATTTATATAGCGCCACGATTAACTCGATTAGAGAACGAACCTTTGCACACGGTCAACGTTGCATGTTTGACACGGTCAACGTTGCATGTTTGACTTGCTTTTACCAATTTAACCTATCTGATATAAGCATTTAATTGATATTCATTAACAATATTCAATTTGAGCTTAGCTATCGAATGATTAGCTTACAGGATTTTTAAAATATAATCATGGAAACCGTGAACGAAAGACACCTATCATGAACATTGAACATCATGCAGCGACTGAATTGGAAGAACTGTGTTGTTGACACGAACAAACAGGTGCGGTCAAGTTAATCAAGTCCAGTTTGATTAATTGGATATGAGATCGTGTGTGGAATACTTTGCCACCTGAAATCCACTCAGCCATCCACCATTTCGGTCACAGTAAATGAGAACCAACGCGTTTCGAGCTTAGAAAGAAGTCATGCAACCGTTGGACTGTTTATGGTTGTTTTTAGCCTCAGCCAAATGACCTCTGAACTCTGGACCGCATTTCTGAGGGGTTTCTAGAGATTTCAGTAAACAATCACATTACACTGACCTCTATCTTTAGCTCTGAAAATATTGTAATAGAATTATAGAGGGACCTTTCTACATCTAGCCCCCATGAACAGCCAACTAATAATAGAGATCGCCTCTCAGAATAGGTTTGACGATTATAGATTCCTCTATGCGGGTTACTTTGCACTGATTAGTTTTTCTAGAAGTGGCGCTATATAAATGTCAGATTATAATTACAGTTACAAATACCTGTCACACGGCGTAGTTCGAACACTTTGGTGTCTTATACCTAACTAAAACTGAATGGAGTTCGAAATACCTAGAATTCTCGTGATGGTTTCACAGCTGAGTTTATATCAATTGCAGCCCAGCTGGTAGACTGCACTATCGACGTGTCAGCTAAGTAGTAGACCAACCGTGTGTCACAGCTTAAAGCAATTATCTAAACAATAATTATGCGAAACATTAATTACTACATACATCAAGGTCGGCGGCCAGTTTACTGACGTCATCCTTTTCAGCTTTACTCGACTGGTTGTCGAAAGCTTTGGAAAAACGGTTGAAGTCAGCCAACATCCAAGGCTCGCTTTCTTGAACCTCGTGGTAAAACTGCAACAGTAAAATATGGAATAGGAATTGCTCGTACAGTTGAAGACTAAACTGCAATCTGCATCACAGGGAAGCTCCAGAAACTTGCCAGAACACTTCTTAAACTTGTTTCTGGCGAGGGAAGAAAATAAAGATGATGATGATGATGATGATGATGATGATGATGATGATGATGATGATGATGATGATGATGATGATGATGATGATGATGATGATAATAATAATAATAATAATAATAATATTAACAGTGGTATTCAGTAAACGGATCTGACTGCCACTGTGGATTGCGTTGCTGTAAATTTTTTATAATTATGCTGCGCCTTTTACAGAAAGCGACTCCCTTATGAACTCGTGCGTAGATAAATATACAGAGATTGCCTCACTGGGTTTCAGCGATACTTTGCTTTTTTATAATGATTCAAGTGGTAGATCGCCTCCACAGAGGAGCAATTAAGGCGTTAGATAAATAAAAGTCTTATATAAACTGTATACGATGGGAAGAATCTTTAATGGTCTACTTAGTCTGTGTTTTTGATATTGTACTTTGCATTCATTTGTTCAGTTCTTTGCTCTTTCATCGAGTTGAGTGAATGTTTCTTTTGTTGCTCATTAAGCAAAGCAGATGGTCCGTCTCTCTGTCTGTCTATCTGTCTGTCTGTCTGTCTATCTGTTTGTCTGTCTGTATATCTGTTTATCTATCTGTTTGTCTATCTGTCTGTCTGTCTGTCTGTCTGTCTGTCTGTCTGTCTGTCTGTCTGTCTGTCTAATGCCAAGACATGTAAGTCTGTAGTTCCTGGTGTCTTAGTGCAATTACAATGTGATGGTCCACCTTTTTTAGTCCATTTAAGCGGAGTGCAAAGGAGAGGGAGAAAGAGGAAAGTAACAGAGGATTTTTCCCATGAGGCACATTTTGCAAAACTCTAGGGCTCAAATTCTTGGGCAGAATTGGCCAGAATGTAAATAAACAGATAAATATTTCGAGAAATACCATACGATTTAAAGATTTTAAAGATTGTTAAGGCATAGAGCATTATTGGCTGGAGTAACGGAGTTGATGCCGACCTGTTGATAATCGGAGCTGTTCTTTAGATGTATGTCGATACACTTGACGAGCTTTGCCACCCAATCCCAATTGTTTCGAAGACCATTGATGCAATCCTACAAGAAAAAGACAAAAGCATTAGGCCTACTCTTTCCAAACAACGCTTAACCAACAGAGGCCTAAAGCCTATAGCTTTGTTCTCTGTTCCTCGTCTGCATACTAATTTCCATTCTTTCAATTCTCAGATCTCAAATTCTTCTTTCAATTACCCTGAACAGATGTTCAGCTCCTGCAAAGAAATTGTTTTGCCAAAGTTATCACAATGCGGAGAGAAACAACATTTCTTCCCTCCTCCTCTCTCTCTCATTCTCATTCAGCTTCTCTAAAATTAATGTGTTTCTCTGTTCTTAATGGGAAGCCCCGAAGAACAATATGCGACAGTATTGAACATCCTGTGGCCACCTGTTCGATATTCATAACACAAAACATCGCAGGTGTCATCTTCCTGTTCTACTGGTTAGCGCTGCTGCTGCTGAACTGAACAGTTTCAAGCCAGCGTAAAAGCATCAGTCAGAACTGCGTGTACATTATATTTATCGATCCAATTTATGTATGATAATTATGTGTCTGGATGTAAGTATGCATGTACATGTGCGTGTACGTATGTAGACTCGTTCGTATGTATGTACGTATGCATGTATGTATGTACTATGTATGTATGTATTGTATTGTATGTATGTATGTATGTATGTATGTATGTATGTATGTATGTATGTATGAATGAATGAATGAATGAACGAATGAATGAATGAATGAATGAATGACTACGACAATTTCTACAGCGCCGTAACACGGCACATCCCGTTACAAGGGCGCTTTAACAAGTTCAACACTGAATCAGATTATACGTTTTTTCAAAGTAATATGTCTTGAGCGTGGACTTAAATGACTCCATAGTAGGTGCAGATCGTATTGAAGGTGGAAAGCCATTCCAGCATCAATGTATGTATGTATGCATGCATGTATGCATTAAGATGTATGAAGTATAAAATATACCGCGTTTAGCAACCTAACAAAGCGCTCTGCTATGACCTAAAGAAGTGCATTCTAAAGTATTCATGCAGCTGTGGAATGCCATCGGCAGTGGTACCTGTGCAGTTGTAGCGATGAATCCCTGGAGATTTTTTGCGTCAACGGATGACAGTGACTCAGTGGATGACGTCGACTTTCCAGGACTTCCATCGTTCCAATGACTCCTCTCCGCCTTCACCAGATCCACCGACCGAAGATCGAAATCACGTGACAAACGCTGTTCATGCGAACACAAGACTTCTCATGAGAGTCTAATATTTACTACATGGTCACTCAGAATATCGATCATCAAAATCATAATAATTATGTACAATCACTATGTTCAACAGCTTTGATCGACAATGAATAAAACATAATTTTTAATTTAATTTTTAGTTTTGGTGCTGTTATCAATGTCACTATCATAAATCATAATTATTATCACCATCATCATCATCATTATCATCGTCGTCGTCGTCGTAATCGTCGTCATCATCGTCATCGTCATCGTCATCGTCATCGTCATCGTCATCGTCATCGTCATCGTCATCGTCATCGTCATCGTCATCGTCATCGTCATCGTCACCGTCACCGTCACCGTCACCGTCACCGTCACCGTCACCGTCACCGTCACCGTCACCGTCACCGTCACCGTCACCGTCACCGTCATCGTCATCGTCATCGTCATCGTCATCGTCATCGTCATCGTCATCGTCATCATCATCATCATCATCATCATCATCATCATCATCATCATCATCATCATTATTGAACTGTTGCATATGTAATAGAGTAAATGCATTGAGTCATGGTACTGCGTGGTGCAGTGATCTAAAATACACGCAAAATCAATACATGTCGCCTTAAATCGCAGCTGACGATCAGTCTCTACGCTAAGCTCACTGAAATCAAATGGCAGAAGCCAAACCTGCAAGTGATCAGATGTACTATCATTACATTGACCTTTACGAAGCGCAGCATAGTTTTATACCTTTCCAAAGCATAAACCATGGACGCTTACTACTGAAATTGTCAAGCCGACTCAAGCGTGATATTACCATGTAGGCTTATTCCAAAACAGCGAAAGTTTAATGCGGAGTTCATGTTATTTAAATCCAGTGTCAGTGGGAGGGAGATGACTGGCTACCCGCACTCACAGGCAGAGGCTAAGAAAAACGAAGTCGTTAACAGTCAAAAACCATGGCTGCCTCTCGGGGCTATAGCTTAAAGTGACCGCGCTTCTTCCTTATCTTTACATGCATATTTTTTCTTTTTCAACTGGTTTGGACTCACGTGGGTTACCATTGGATATCACACTCCATAATCTCTGTAACGTGATATAACCGAAGCCTAACAATTTAGGCACATAAGAATAGGCCTACAATGCCCATGGAGAGACAGAGAGAGACCTTCAATACTTACGTTGCAGTTTTCCTCGAGTGAAGAAACTTCAAGCATCGTTTCCAGACAGTGAAGCTTTTTCTCAACTACGGCCTTAGCAACAGAAAACACATATGATCAGGACTCAACACGATTAGAACTCCAGATTCACACAAGCTTAGCAAAAAACAAGAGCCTATGTGCTTATATACACGGGCATATATGTTCATGTGTGTATTTAATGTGTATTTATGTATAATGTTGCTGCATATATGTATATGTATATGTATGTATATATATATATATATATATATATATATATATATATATATATATATATATGGCTTTATGTACGTAAGTATGTACGTTTGCACATTACAGAAGGTGATTTTGTAAGTTATATTTATTTGATTACGTATGCGGTATATCTGACTCAATAATTGAAAACCAATTAATATTCACTTCACTTGCTCTCTGTTTATCAGCGCATCTCCCTCCATCTCCGAGTTGCTACACTTGCCTGGCGGCGGTGCCTTTTTGGTTGCGCTCCATTCAACTTGTCTGATGATTGTCGACCTGTCTCTGACATCGCCGTCCGTCGAACTCTTCGCCCTTCTGCAAGGAGGAACCTTAGGTCCCGCGAGCTCACACTCCCATTAGACTGTGTTATTATGGGTGTCCCCCATCAGGAATGGCCTCCCACTAGACCTACGCTTGCTGCCTCGGTCAAACACGTCTGCTTTTTATAAGTCCCTCAAAGCGCACTTCTTTGGCTGTGGCTGGGCAGGGAGCGCCTCTGAGTAAGGTTCTTGAAGAAGCGCTATATAAGTTGTCAGAATGAATGAATATGATTTTCCTATATGCTGCTTATGTGCTTAAGACCAAATCGCCGCATCCATGACCCATTAAACTGATCCTAGTTATTTCGATTCTAACCTTCAGATTTTCATAGGCATCCAGTAGACGTTTCTTCTTGTCCGCATCGTAAGTCTACAACGGAAACCAAAGCGTCTGTTGAAAGTATTGCGTAACAATAGCTCGAAAGAATTAGGTCTATAAATCTCTAAGTGGCGCCATAGCAGGGAGAAAGATATAGGTCTATGTATAGGACAACGGATTTCTAAAAGGCACTATATAAATGTTCAGATACATTCGCACAAACATGTGTGTATCTAGACACAATGTATTTAGACACTCGTATTATAGCGTCTATTTAAGTTTCTAGCAAAAAGCGCTGCCTACGCAAGCAAGGAGACATTTAAAAGTAATGTGATGATTGTTGGAACATAAGCTACTCTCTGCAAAACGGTATGCGATAGTTATGTTTTTTTGTGCATGATTACAAGGTTAGTAAAAAAAATGGCTTGCATGAAATATGAATTCGCCGACATAATTGCCAGCTAATTATAAACCTGCCTATTGAACATTCCAGTGGATCCAATTTCCTTGCTGCTGAAACCTGATCTTGGTATTACAACAGAGGCGTGTATTATAAGTGAGCCATTAACACATACCTTACTTAACCTTTCGTATGGGTTTTTGTGTATAATAATAGGCGATACATTGAGACTCTCAATGCCGTTCACACGCACTTTCCAGTCTTCAGTGCTATATTAGGCCTCTAAATGCATCAGTCTATACGTCAACAATTAACTGCAAACAGTTACGTCAGCCTCTATTAATAGACCGAAGATTGTAAGTATGTAGAATAAAATGTACATTATACAGGTTTATATGTAAGTCTGGGGGTGCTCGATAGTGTAGTGGTTAGCGCGCTGGATTGTCAATTGAGTGGTCGGGGGTTCAAATCCCCGCCAGGGCAGATAATATGGTTCGAGATTTCTGTTCCACCATGCAGCGCCCCCTAGTCAACTCAGCTATAACGAGTACACTGAGTGACCGTACACTGTCGTTGGGAAGATGAGACGGTGAGAGAGAGGATTGGCCACCTGCCGTCATATGTCGAGGCTAAGTAAATGAAGGCGCTAACACTTCATACCAATGGCTGCCTCAGGGCTTGCCTAACGGACTGGTCTTCTTCTTTTTCTTCTACGTATTAGTAGTAATTTTCAGTGTCTTAAAGGCTTCTTATGGCAGTAGTAGTTTCAGTTTAACGACACTGTGTGTCAACAAAGAACATTAGCGTCGCCCTCCTCCTTTATCCAGGCTTGGGACTGGCACTGACGGAGTGCAATCAGTTGCGGAGTTGCACTCTTATGGCTGCCATGGCCGTCTTTTATAGTTTTGTCTAATTACTTTTTAAAAACACGTGCAAACTATTTGTTGGTAGACGTCAACAAGTGTGCACTGACGTAGGTCAATAAAATAGCCTAAGTGCGTCATAAAGTTGGTGCAGCTATAATAGAAGACGCTCTTACATAAGTCTCTAGTATTATACAGAAGGTTTTTTCTTTACCCTGTTGAGTATTTGTGTGACTTTGCTTTCCATGTCGACGACCTCTGTCGACCATTTCCTCTGTTCATCGATTCCCTGGAGGAGACTCCGTCGATTTCTTCCATATTTACATCCATCGATGAAAGTCTAAAGGAGACGATAAAACAGAAAACAACGACAGTTAAGCACCAGAGGTCTCCAAACTCCGTGATAAGAACAATCTAGTTTAACTTCTTAAACACATAAACATGTGACTAAATGAATGTAGGAGATGCTCGTCTGTCACGACGATGTTTGCATGCGTCGGTGAATTGTTGGAAGACATGGGTCAATACATCTATAGTGCCTCTCTAATCTCTGGTTTTGCATATTCAATCAATCAATCAATCAATCAATCAATCAATCAATCAATCAATCAATATTCGTTTATTCCAATAACCAAGTTGTCACAGACGCAACTTGTTGAAAGCTATTGAAGATGCTAGAACATTATACTATTCCAGTATGATTATTATGTATACGTGTATTTTAGTTTAAGATGCTACGGCATCTCTTTTAATTATAGACCATACGATATCGTAATCTAGAAAATTCTACAGCGCCCAAAAAGAGCGAAGTCACGGGAACCAACTTATTCACAGGCGCTTAGTCAAAACATGATCGATAGGCGGGGTAAAATTGGTGCCAGGTAAAGATCTAAAGGGGTCAGGCAGGCATGCATACAGTCAGACGGCTAAAGTGGGTGATGTTTAGAGTTTAAACGACGAGGGAGGTGTGGGGATGAGGAGGAATCGGGACAGAATTCGTGAAAAGCAGTGTTTTCAGTTTTGAATGAAAGACCAGTGGAGAGAAGGCAAGACGTGAGTACATTTTTACTAAACGCCATAGGCGAAAATCTGTACATAACTTTGGGGGATAGATTTTGTCTGGAACCGGAGTTTTGCATTTTGGGGGGGGCAGAAGGGCCAAAGTCAAAACTTTGGGGAGCAGTCCCCTTCAGTCTCCCCCATGATTTACGCCACTGCTAAGCGCTGTATACTAGGCCTATATACAATTGTGCATATAATATTATGGGTGTATTTGTCTGGATCATCCGGATTAACCTTACTTGGGTGCATCTACGACTATCCGCCCACCTGTCCATCTTCCCATCCCTCCCTGCCGCCTCGCCCTGCATCTGCAGCAGAAGTCTACGTCTATCATTCGCAGATGAAACAGCAGCAGTACCAGCCTCAGCAGCTGGCAGCTGTTGCAGCATCAGCGACATGATGTTAATGGGGATAATTTGCAAGATAAGTTACCGACTGCGCTCGGATGACGTGTTGCTATTGAAGTCATTCGGTGCTTTAGTGTAATCAGTGGCATTTGTCCTGACAAGAAGAACAGGTCTTAACACTGCACAATCACAGGCACATTCACACAGACCACACAGATATAGTCCTATTGCTTATACATTGAGGCGCTATAAAATTGGTCGTAGATAGGCCTATATAAATCCTATAATTTAGCTAGCGAACTTTACATTTCTATCACTGGTTATCGAGAGGGTGGTGCGTAGGCAGATGGTGATGATGATGATCATCATCAGTTCCTGAGGCCATTCAATTGACGGCGATGGGTAAGAATAAAATATTTGCACTGTCCTCAGTCATTTATCAAGTCCATTGTTCCTCTCAGGTTTAGTCCAAGTGTCGTTACATCCTCATTTATATTGTCTGTTCAGCGTAGTCTTGGTCTGCCTTTGTTTTCCTTGATACGTCACCTAAAACAAGTGCCCCTCTGCCGAAACTACAACCGAGTCTTAGCAAGAGACATTCTATAGGCACACGGTTCTGCTCACACTCATCTCAGACATCAGGGACGCCATATGGTCACATCGTGCAGAAGTCTTGTCAATGCGCATCCATTGAAGATATAATTTATTTATTATAAAATATTTTATTAGTATTTAGTAGCAAAATCTCTTTCGCTTACCTTTTGTTTGTCGATCCAGGAAGATAAATCCTCATATGAGTTTATTCTCTGAAAGAAAAAGCAGAAAACTCAGCTTAAACTAGGAAAACGCAATTTGTTTATTATTCGAGTATAGGCAATTAATTAAAACTGTACATCTGATTAGTTCAATGGCAAATAAATCCAATGCAGCACCAAAGTTGAACTGCATAAACCGAACATTGACATAAATGACTAAAAATTGACTATGTTTGCCAGAATAGGTAAATGCAGGTGTTTTCAATTACGTACTTGCAAACTACATTTCCCTGTAACTCTACAACTTTTATTATTAAGCGATGAATTCAGTAATTCGATCAAGCACAGACCGACGTATTATTCCGAGTGCCAGACTAGCCTTCCCCCTCTCCACTAGTTATGTTCATCTGTGCAATAAATATCTGGGGTTACCGGTATGCATAAATGAATGTGCATACATGAAAACGATGTAAGGCTTCAAACTCAGTCCGTTGGGATCTTAGGCCTACAGTCTGATACTACGTATGTATGTATGTGTGTGTGTGTATCGTCTTCGGTCCTTTATAGGTAACAATGCGCATTCATATCGAAATCGATCGGCTGCCTTTGAGCTACGACGAAGTTTTAGTCGGAAACTTGCCTAAGCTGCTTTTACAACTATGCAACAATCGCACTGCAACAAAGAATAACAAGACAGGCGGCTGATCTTTTGGCCAGTCGGTCTGCCTGTCTGTTTCACTGCCTGCCTGTCTCTCTGCTTGTCTGTCTCTCTACCTTTCTATCTGCCTGCCTGTCTGTCTCTCTGCTTATCTGTCTCTCTGCCTGTCTGTCTCTGCCTTTCTGTCTCTCTGCCTGTCTGTCTGTCTGCCTGTTTGTCTGCCTGTCTGTCTCTCTGCCTGTCTGTCTATCTGCCTGCCTGTCTGTTTGTCCGCTCGCCCGTCCGTCTTCTCTGTGTGCCCTTCTTTCTGAACCTCTGTCTGTCTGTCCACCTGTTTGTCTGTCTGCTCTGCTGTCTGTCTGTCCATCCGCTTTTCTTTCTGTGTGTCTTTTTGTCTGTTTGTGTGTGGCTGTGTATCTATTTACTGCGTTGAAATTTTCAGCAGACGTGAAGATGGATCTTCTCGTAAAGGCTTGAATGAACTAAATGGATATGAGTAAAAATTGAATCGTTGATGTTAACAGGTGCAATGGAAATGAACGGTGGCCTGTGAGGCCGACATAACTGATGACGGCACTAATAGCTGAACACGAATTGTAAAGACGACCTCTGTCGTCGAGTTAGGAACTAGACAGACCAAATGCGTGACAGAGTCTTAAGTTCTTAACAGCAGAAAAATAACTCAACCACCACTCAATGAATGACAACAGAAAACGAAAAAATTAGACGTAAACAGTAGTAGCTGGTAATCGTGGAGAGAGAGAAACAGGCAGAGAAAAACAGACCATAGATAGTACAGAGAGAGATAGAGAGAGAGAGAGAGAGAGAGAGAGAGAGAGAGAGAGAGAGAGAGAGAGAGAGAGAGAGAGAGAGAGAGAGAGAGAGAGAGAGAGAGAGAGAGAGAGAGAGAGAGAGAGAGAGAGAGAGAGAGAGAGAGAGAGAGAGAGAGAGAGAGAGAGAGAGAGAGAGAGAGAGAGAGAGAGACAGAGAGAGAGAGAGAGAGAGAGAGACAGAGAGACAGAGACAGAGAGAGACAGACAGAGAGGACAGAGAGAGACAGAGAGAGAGACAGAGAGACACACACAGAGAGAGAGAGAGACAGAGAGACACACACAGAAAGAGCTGAAGCGAGACAGATTCGAAGAGTGAGTGAAACGGAGAGAAATCGACGGAAAGAAGAAACTGCCAGAGATGAGTGGCAGACAGATAATAAGAGTGACAACTAGAGAGAAAAGATCACAGAAGAGGCAGTCAAAACGAAATCTCATACTGTCCTGGTCCCTCTAGAATGCAACCAGCAATTATACTATCAGAACTGCCCCATACAAATGAACCGTTTAATGTCAAACTCCTAGCATCGCCTTCTGTTGTCAGAAGTCTGTCACTCTGTATGTACGCGTGGCTATGCATCGTGCTCGCCTCGTGGCAACGCAGTGACGGTTTCTTCATCATATAGACCCAAGTTGAAACCCATGAACTTAGTGCATGTATCGGCCTTGCAAGCAGTGGAACGAGATTATCTTGGTGTTTGACTGCTACTTTTTATCTGGGTTTCAACCAAAGTTCGTTCAAATTAGCGTCATGAGCCTCAGAAATCTTATATATATATATATATATATATATATATATATATATATATATATATATATATATATATATATATATAAGGCCACGAGGAAACCTGCATTTCCAACACATGATTATTTTCATGAAACAAAATTCACGTTGGCTTCAGATAAGATTAATTTTAGCAAATAGCTGTAGGCCTACTACATGTATGCATGCGGACTGCATTGTCTCATTTCTTGTCTCAGGGACGAAGGAAAGGAGGAAAAGGACGAAAGGAAGGAGAGAAGGAAGAAATGAAGGAAAAAGGGAACGAAAATTGAAGAAAATAAAGGAGGAAGGAGAGAAAGACGTAAAGTAAATAAAGGAAGGACGTGAGGAAGGAAGGACGGGCTGACGGAATGTCGGACGAATTATTGGCTATACATATTAAACTGAGACGTCACAGTGAAGCGTTTTGTATAAGAAAAAACTTAATCCTATTGTTAACCGAGTTGAAAGACTTACAATTGGACATCTGTATTTTGCAGACCATGTGTGACGTCCAGGCGCACACGGTGCAGGCTAAAAATAATTTCTGTTGACCGACTGTTTTGTCCAATTGTCGCCTGTACGGCCGTGAATATGTTTACCGTAGAGAGAACCCATGGCAATTAACACGGCCTCAACTGTAGGCAATGTAGTTACGAATCTAGACCTCGAGATCTTGTTGTAAAGCTGAGCGCCTCGAGTGACTAGACAAGGGTTTCGCTAAAGTATGTAGACCCTACTCGAATTCATGCTAGCGTAGAAAACAGCACTCTAACAAGTGGAACACCAAGTGGAACCTTTGTTATATTTGCTAAAAGACGTTTAATTTATGCCCGGCTTTCTTATACTCCAAAACCAGCAGAGATTTACCTCTATTTCTATGACACATCGTATATCAGTGTCTGACTGTTTACACCAAGGACGCTGCTGCATTGCTAGACATGAGCATTCAAGCCACGCTAGTTTCTCTAAGTAGTAAACATTGACTGTCAGAATGCATTTGAAATATGTCGTTATGTGACATTGTTATAATTGACGCAGCCATCGAAGTCTTTCAACCCTGACCTGTATAGGTCAGCATTTTTTTGTAATTCTGCCAAGTGAGGTCTAGGGTCGAAGGCTTTATGACAGCTTTTTTGTGTCTCTTTAGAATCTATAACGTTATAGCGTATTCTTGTTCTGTTTACATCTCGGGAAACTGTGTTAATAAAGTCTCCTAATAAAGCATAATACATGCCATTCTACGCCATCGTCCTTGTGAGTTACCGGTACTGAAAGGGCGCTATACAAGTGCTCTAATGCATGCATACCGGTACATCGAGCTTTCATGTCATAGTTTCATCCCTTTTTATCCATCTAGTTTAACTTGCGGGAATCTTGCTTGCTTGCTTGCTTGATTGATTGATTGCTTGCTTGCTTGAGCCACAGGCTAAAAAGTCAAATCTTGCGACGACTAGTTCGATCACTTACAATCATTCAATCGTCGTGAAACTTGGCAGACAGACTCGCCCTCGCACACACTTCATTCTATCAAAATTTCAGCTCCCCAAAAAGGCTAGCTTATAGAATCGGGGACTCAACTTTTCGAATCGGGGAATCCCCTTTTCCGACACGCAGCGTTGTGATTGGCCAGCGTTGCCATTGGCTGCAACAGAAACGGGTGCGGTGCTTGATTAAACGGACGCTATGTTGTAAAATGAACGCGGACTATATATTTGTAGAGGTAACTGCTTCATAAGGCGCATTATAGGATACTAGATGGATATAGTAAAAAACTTTGTTTTTACTATTGGTTCTTTTATCCATCTAGTTTAACTTGCGGGAATCTTGCTTGCAATCTTGCAATCTTGCAATCTTGCTTGATTGCTTGAGCCACAGGCTAAAATGTCAAATCTTGCGACGACTAGTTCGATCACTTACAATCATTCAATCGTCGTGAAACTTGGCAGACAGACTCGCCCTCGCACACACTTCATTCTATCAAAATTTCAGCTCCCCAAAAAAGGCTAGCTTATAGAATCGGGGACTCAACTTTTCGAATCGGGGAATCCCCTTTTCCGACACGCAGCGTTGTGATTGGCCAGCGTTGCCATTGGCGGCAACAGAAACAGGTGCGGTGCTTGATTAAACGGACGCTATGTTGTAAAATGAACGCGGACTATATATTTGTAGAGGTAACTGCTTAATATGACGGATTATAGGATACTAGATGGATATAGTAAAAAACTTCGTTTTTACTATTGGTTCTTTTTATTTTATCCATCTAGTTTAACTTGCAGGTTGCTTGATTGCTTGGTTGAGCCACAGGCTAAAAAGTCAAATCTTGCGACGACTAGTTCGATCACTTACAATCATTCAATCGTCGTGAAACTTGGCAGACAGATTCGCCCTCGCACACACTTCATTCTATCAAAATTTCAGCTCCCCCAAAAAAGGCTAGCTTATAGAATCGGGGACTAAACTTTTCGAATCTGGGAATCCCCTTTTCCGAAACGCAGCGTTGCCATTGGCCAGCGTTGCCATTGGCTGCAACAGAAACGGGCGCGCTGCATCATTAAACGGACGCTATGTTGTAAAATGAACGCGGACTATATATTTGTAGAGGTAACTGCTTCATAAGACGCATTATAGGATACTAGATGGATATAGTAAAAAACTTTGTTTTTACGGGCTGTATTTTATTTACTTTTAACCATATCCTAAAATTCTTTCCACAGATTAGCAAGTTAACATAGCTTTCTATTCTTTCCATTCTTTCAAATGCTCTACAATTGTTACCATTCCTTTGCATACTTTGCATTCGTTTTCTGTAGGCTACTTTACACCTTTACTTATTTACCGATCCCGAAAGGATGGAGGACTGAGCTGACACCAGAGAACCTCGTCACTCAACCAGTACAAACCGAACCTGCACTGCTTAATTAAATTCGCAGTTTTTTCCATCACGTAACCAGAGTTATTAATAGAAATCGAGTTATCGGTGCACAGATTGGGTTGTTACAGGCCCAAGCGGCGATCGCTTAAATAACAGTTGCACCGAAATGCAATTATTTCAGAAGGCATTCTCGCTTCGGCAAAGCTGTTGAATGGCGTTAACTACTTTGACCGCACTGACCCCATTGATACCAAACAGCAATCCTATTGGCCGCAGACTCAACCGTGAGAATATGCTCGGCACATACAGTATATAGTAGGCCTATATAGATATTATTTCTAACATGATAGGCATGTTATAAACTCTGGGTCATTTGGCGATTATTCGACATTTATTCTCTGATTTTGTTACTTAAGGCTTATTTATTTAAGTGAACCGTTAAAAGAACGGTAAACAACGTTTCAAGCAAGAGCTATTCAGTCATTGTCACTTGTGATCTAAGCTACTGAGCGTCACGTGTTACGTATCTGTCCTACTTTAAAGGTCACTAAGTGTAATTTCTGTACATTGTAGAGAAAAATGCCTAAGACTAGGCTAAGAGACGCGGCAAACTGCACATTCCAAAGTAAGGTAGTGCACAATGTTAGTCAAATATTGTCAAAATCGGCGGCCTTTATGCAAATGTTTCACCTGTAAATGCAGTTTTATAAGCTCAAATATTATAGGCCTATAGGCTTAGGCTTATCTGTGTGTTCAAGCGGTTCCTTCCACTGGCCTAGAAACCTACGCGTTCAGATTTTCATACATTTATAATAGACAAAAAACGCACAAGTCTTTCTGCCAGCAAATGCACGCACACACACATGCAAACAGAGCATATCACTTTAGGCCTATAATTTTTCCGTAGGCCTATTTAGACCTTTTCACATACCAAGCAAACACAAGTTTAGGATGTAGGCCTTTTTCACACACTCACCATATCCAGGAGAGGTACAAAGCAATATATAATTACTTAGTGTATTGAGATAATTACTAAGTAGGCTACCTTGAGACAAATACACAAAGCCTCCAACTTTACGTTAAGTGTTTTTACACATGAAGAGCACAGATGGAGGTTGGCAGTAGCTAGGATTTAACATCTCACACACATCTTGATTTCCCACAGGTTCATTACTTTATTGCATGCTGTATGATCTGGTAAATTATCATTTCACGTAGGCCTGTTTTCAAAGCAGTCAGAGCTATTACGTTTGTATGTATGCATGTATGACATTGTATGTGTGTATGTATGTATCAGAACACTTGTATAGCGAACTTTAAGTAACTCACAAGGGCCTCAAAGTATGTCAGTCTGTTAACAAAGAAACTAGGTACTTTCACATCCTTATGGGTTTCCAATGATAATCATATAATTATAGACTGTTCATAGAACATCCCACGCAGGTGCCATATGATATAAGAGATATAATACCCTGTAGCGTCATATAACATGTGCAGGTAATATGGATGAACTTGTAACTACTGGACATAAATCTATCCGAACAGCATAGACAACGTATCATCTGAGATTGATTTGACTGTATGCGCGTTCTTTGAGCCTAGACAGAAATATCAAATCTTTCAGACTGCCTCCTTCCTTGCCTCCGCATCATCGGCCTCCTTTGCCCAGCGCTTCCTCGACCTCCTGCTCCTCCCTTAACTACTTTACCTCTTCGTCCGAGGTTTATGTGTGTGTGGGCGAACTCACCCATGGACCCTGGTGCTGGCCGCCAACGAAATTCCAATCCGGTTATGAGTCTTCGCTCTATATTTAAACGTCGGACCGTCTCTATATATAGGCCTGTAGGGAGGGAGCGGCGCTGTTGGCAAACGCTGCATGTGCTGCATGTGCGTGGCCTGATGGCTGATGCTCGTTGACTCACCATGGCGTCAATACCGTTTGAAACTATCGCATGCATCTCAATGATTGCTTTCTTAGAAGTTTTCGTCTGAAGTTTCGTTCACCTATTCATTCATTTATTATTTTCCATACTCAAATGACGCAGAAATTATCTGGTAGCATAGCATTGTGAGTGTGGATCACGTCAAGGATGTTTAATCTATGAAACTATGTCTTTGTCTATTGTAATAATAATTATTGTAATTACGAGAATTTTTTATGGCTTAGTGGCAAGCCACTTCTAGGATGCAAGCAACTTATAGGCTTCGCCGTTAACTGATCTAGACCTAGATCTAGACCCCTGCTATTACTTGGCACCTGTCAGCGCATATACTTATCTGTTTATGCTAACAGTTTCCAGTTTCCTATACCATTCACAGTGTATGAATGTAGCACAAATCACTCAAAGTTCTACATATTTAATTGATCGCTTAGGATTGCATGAAACCACCAAAACTTCGCATTCATTCCGTGTCTAATATAATGACTGATCAGAAGTTTAAGTTTAGCTAGCTTTTATTTGTTCACGTTTCAGAAATGTCTTGCATTAGAAGACAGTTATCTGACGAAAAGCAACGCGGTCGAGGTTGCAAGGTGGAAAGTATGTTCTCAACTAATCGATAATCACTTTCGATCGATTATGATTGTCATTAGTGACAGACGCAGAGAGGAACCTAATGGACGTACACTCCCACACTTGGCGGAATGACATATCCCTGATATCCTTATAATCATTCTGGATCTCGAGTCCCGCTTTTACTTAGCACCTCTAACTTCAGGCAGACTCGCCCTCGCACACACTTTCATTCTAAACCCAAAGCCGCCTCTGACCAACAGCGGTCGATCAGGATCATTGATCATAGTAAAAGCGCATATTCTGGAACTGCACAACCACAGCAATGAAAAAACTCAAATAGCGATCGAGCTCCGTCTAGACGTTTCGCTCGCCCTCAAGGATTTATCTATTGGAGCCGTATATATGCATCATAACAAGAACGTCTTCTTTATTCCTTACAATCTCTGTCTCTACAATCTCTACAAGCTCCTTTCTCCCCTTATCTCTTTACGTCTGTCTATCTCTCTGTCTGTCCATCCATCCATCCATCCATCCGAGTCCGTCCGTCTTATCCGTCTAACCGTCCGTCCGTCCATCCATCCATCCATCCATCCAGCTATCCATCCAGCCAGCCAGCCAACCTTCCGCCCGTCCATCCAGCCATCCAGCCATCCAGCTATCCATCCATCCAGCCAGCCAGCCAGCCAACCATCCGCCCGTCCAATCAGCCATCCAGCCATCCAGCTATCCATCCATCAAGCCATCCGCTATCCATCCATCCATCCAGCCATCCAGCTATCCATCCATCCATCCAGCCAGCCAGCCAACCATCCGCCCGTCCATCCAGCCATCCAGCTATCCATCCATCCATCCAGCCAGCCAGCCAACCATCCGCCCGTCCATCCAGCCATCCAGCTATCCATCCATCCATCCAGCCATCCGGCCATCCTTCCATCTATCATCTATCTGTCTGCCCGTCTATCTGTATATTTATCTATTTACCGTTCGATTTGTCTCCCGTTCTCCCCCTATCTCCCTATGTTGTTTCTCTCAGTGTATATCATTGCCTCTCTCTTTCGGTGTTTCTCTCTGTCTATATCTCTATACCGTTCTCTATCTCTCGCTGTCTCTGTCTTTATGTTTGTTCCTGTCTGTCTCTGTCTCTGTCTGTGTCTCTGTGTGTGTGTCCCTCTCGGACGAGATGTCCCATCTACAATACACTCACTATACATAAGTGCAGATCATCATCCTCACCTTCTTCGTCATCATCCTAAACCTGGACTCACTCGTAATTACTTAGTTGACTTATTGATTCGAACAGCTCCAGAGAAAACCAATCGATGCCTCGCCTGAAGATGAATAGGTAACACACAGGCAACACACAAACATACACATACACAGACATACATACGCAGTCACGCACATACGACCTAACAGACGAGCAAACGGAAAGAGCTGTACCGATGGCAAACACACAGTCAGACGCACAGACAAACAGTAGACATCCCCACTATAGCGCAAAATGGAAGAAGAAGAGCAGTCCCTCAAGCTAACCACTAAAAGCTCCCACGGATATGAAGTGTAAGCCACTTCAATTTTCTTGGCCTCGGCACATAGTTCCGGATGGCCTTTCGTCTCCCACGTCGTCTGATTTTACCACCAACACTGTGTGCCTGTGTATACTTATTCGTAATTGAGTTCGTTAGGGACTTATAAGTGGAGTGGAAATCTGTGAGCAGCTGGCGGGGATTGAACCCTCAACATCTCGGTTGACCTCCAACGCGCTAACCATTAGACTGTCTGGCGTCCCGTAAACCTAGATGGAACCTGGATGGAAATGACTGTGTAGAAAGGGCGTCAGCCTGTATAACAACCGATTGACTACCATGGGATAGGCACACATTCTAAAATGGCTTCTGGTTGACTTAATGGCGAATCACTCGGCACCGGCGTGCGATAGAATTAATGTGAGGTTTAAGACGATTGTCGTCGTAGTTGAGCCTATTTTATTAGTTAATATTGCATCTACTGGATAAACAAGACACGGAGTGTAGCTAATACCCCACCTATAGGCCTATAAATTATACCCCACCTATAGGCCTTTAATACCTTACCTATAGGCGTATACCATGGGCCATATGACGGTATTTTCAGTGAAGGCTTATTTCAACTGCATGACGAATGTAGACTGTAACTAGGTCCGTCGTGTGCCAATTAAATTAGCCATTAGAGCTAAGAGAGGGGAGTTCTTGAATTCCTTATCAACTGAAAAAGTCAAAGCAAGGCACTTGTATGAACATTGAACACGCCCGTCGTGAAATTGCTGCTGGTATTAAATACCGGCGACAATTACCAGAGAAATTTTTCTCTGAAATACACATGCTGCTTTTTGTTGTGATGACCCCGCTTGACCTTAGTAGGCCTACCCCTGCTGAACTGCCGACCAATTAGAAAGAGAGTCGTGGGAGACCTACAGAGAAACACATTGTTCTCGTGTTTTCTCTCTTGCTACGATATTATCTCCAGTGAGGAGAAGTGATTTCCATAGCAAAGCATCTGGACCGTAGAGCAGAAACGTATTATTACAGCTCACCGACGATCGTTTGCATGCAAGGAGGGAGTCGTGTGTAGAGAGGGAGGAGAGAGGTCTAGGGTAGCCTGGGTAGGTAATGGACCCCTGTGATGTGAGTGACCCATTTGGTCGTACGACCCCAGCAGGTATGCGGGTGATGTGATAATAAGACTCGCCTTCAGCTAGGATTCCGTTCTATCATTGGAATGCAGGGCTACATGACGAACCACCCACTACCCTGTCACCTGTTAATCATTATGTCCGTGTAGGTCTCTCTGTAGCTACGTGTCTGTGCATGCGTGCATGTGCGCCTGTGTATGTATCTCTGTTTCTATGTCTCGGTGTCGCTGTCTCTGCTTCTCAGTGTCCGTGTCTTTATTTCTGTGTATGTGCGTCGATATCTGTGTATCTGTGCTCTGTGTCGCTACTCGCTATGTATGTGTGTATGTGTATCGCTGTGTATGTGTCTATGTCGTTGTATCTGTTCACCTGTCGCTGTGTATGTGTGCCTGTGCTTGTTTCTGTCTGGTCTGAGTACGTCTGCGTATGTACGTCGCTGCCAGAGTCCGCTTCCCTGTATGTGCCTCTGTCTGGGTCTAGAGCTGCCTGCTGGCATGTGGTATTATGCAAAAAGATATCGGATTATATACGGTATTGATATATGAATTACAGTTTCTCATTTATAATTACAACATCTGCGGGTGAATTATAGTTTCCAGGCTCCAAATGCCTATGTTGTGACTCGCAGACCGACAGGCTGTAATAGTTGTCGTCTCTTTCTGTATTTGTATAATTCTCTCTTCGTAGTCTACAGCCTACGGCTATGTACCTGCCATCTATAATAATTATTCTATCAAAACGGAGAAAAAGAAGATCGTACTATAGGCGTTGACTTGGTCCAAGGTAGGTAGGTAATGAACCCCTATGGCTTATGATATACATATCATCGATGTGATATGTATATAAGTGAGCATGGGTTTCTATTTATGAGCGCTAACGTACAGTAGAGTTCATGGAGTAAGCCATACGTCTTTTACAGTGTTGCATTTTTAAGTCACGTATATGGGCTATGCACATATTTATTACAAAGTTAGTGGATTGGGCACTCTGTGGAACTAGATGACTAACTCCGAGCGTTGGAATGAAACATTCCGATGCGATTATAACAGTGGAATAAATTATGCTGATAATCTAGCGGATCGCATGCGGTGTTAACCACAGCTGTACCTGATTTTCATTGGTATCACCAAGGAAGATATACACAAACCGCAAATGGTTCAAAACTCTTTTGCCTGACCCACAACAAAGGTTCCGAATATCAGCATATTGCGTAAATTTGCATTTAATTATTACACTGGTTGTTCATTAAGCGAAGAATCCAGGTCAAGCCCTGCAGTCTAGGTCACAAAGTATTGCATTTTTAACCGCCTGACCTGTATCTGTGCTCCATGCTGATCCCTCATGCCAAGAACTATTGCACTTGATCAATGAACGCGATGACCCTTGCTGTGTCCATTACCCGAACAACGTTGGGCTCTCGGGCTTTCTCGGTCGTTGGTCGAAGGCTTTGGAATTATTCGCAGCCCATGCAGCTCAGTTCGTTCTGTCGATTCCTTGTTGTGTCATTCATATTGAAATCTCTTTCAGCCTGCTTAACCACAACTGTTGCTTTTCTTCTGATTTCTATTATCTATCGGATTTCAATCTGTTTTGCTCTCTAATGGATTAGGATTTTATTTTGCCTCTGAGTAGGTCTCTTTAAGAGGCGCTATATAAATTCTCAGAATGAATGAATGAATATTGCGATTTCACTTGCATCGATTGATGTCTTGTGTATCTATAACTGCGCTATAAAAGTCATTGGATTAGCTTTGATTAGAATCGTGATAGTAATTATTGTTGCATGCAGGCGCTCAGTCAAAATAAAATCGGTGAAGCAAGTAAGGTCTGCAGGTTCGAATCTAGGTCAAGATCTAAGGGTCAGGCAGGTAGGCTGTAGGTGGGTTGCCCGGAGTACGACCTCCTCTAGGTATCTCAGGATAACACATATGACACGACACAGTGCTCGTGAATAAGCTGGTGCCCTGCGGTTAGCGTTTAAGTAGCGCTTTAGAAATTTCGAGATTACGATTGCGGTTGCCAGAGGGTTAATGTTTGGAATTGGATCGATGTGACAGGTGTAGAGAAAAGAACGTATCAGGATGAGGTGGAGAAAAAAAAGATGTCGCAAAAGAGGAGACATCACAAATACGATTATCTGGGTGGACTATATCAAGGACTTCTAGATTAGCATGGACTATAAACGTGAAAACAGCCTGTACGTGAGTTGGCCCACTACTGCAGCAGCAGCTCAGCATTACTGTGCTTTAGGATGATGCTATACATTGATTTAATGAACAAATACACTAGACCAGAATGACAAATTGCTTATGTAGATATATAAAACATGCAAATATAAAGTAATTTGTGGCAATTTTCAATAGAAGAAAGAATAATAAAAATGTACTATTACCTATATGAATGTGCCTGGATAGAAATTTGTCATAGATGATTATCAAGTTCACTGGTGTGAAGCACTAGAAAGTTCGGCTATTTTTCTACGCTTTGCAGGCTGCTGATTACTTTGGTTAGCGTCACTTGTAAGCTTCCTTACTGCATTTTTTGCAAAACAGTTAAACAGTCGCTGCACAAGGAGTGATTTAAGATTATGGCCTTTGAAGCAGTAGTTTTCACTGACAAGTGGATGTCCCAAAGAATCGATGTCAGTAACACGATCCATGATTTTCACAAACAGTGATCGCTGGCATTCTGCAGCTAGGAGTCGAGATTTCAAAGGCAGTGATGCATTGATCTCTTCAAACACTCGCCAACAATGTACTGCCAACATGAAAGTATATTCGCTTGGCTTTGTGAGTCCACCACGATTTATATCATCTAAAAATTTTTTCGCTCCATGGTTGAAAATGATATCTTCTTCCAATTGGACAGCCTGTGAAACATCCAGATCAACCAGTTCCTGTTTGCAGTAGCCACATCTTGTGATGTGTACCACCGATCTTGCCATTGCACCACTTACATAAAATATGACATTTGCATCACTGGATGATGGCCATCTGAGACATTGCAGTGATTCAGCCAGTTCATCAGCTGTAGCATCTTCTGCAGAATTATTTGAATTTGTTACATTGGACTTAATGGCTTCATCGATCTCGTTAAGAGAAAACCCAGAAAACTTCAGCAGAGACAAGGCACGGATTTTTCTGTCTCCTTCAAGCACTTGTCTCATGGATAGTAGTAGGCCCCTGCAGACAGTACTGTTGACGAAACCAACCAAAACGTGACTCTATCGCATCAGACTGTAGATGGCCAAGGAGGACAAAGTTAAAGCCAAGGCGGTCAAGCAGATAAGAGGAACAGTCCACCAAAGCCATGCACGTGTGACGCAATGATAGGAATGTCTCGCGTGTCAATCCTGGCTTTCTTGAATTCTCCCACTGTAAGGCCGGAAATGTTGTCATTTTCCATGAAGGACTGCTCCAGGGTGTCTCCTCTAGCTGAAATCGGCTTGATGTTGTGGCTCTAGAAGTTGATCTGGGGACGTTACATGTCTTTGAAAGATACTTTGGAGCATTAGAAAAGATAGATGGAACGGCTTTCTCTTTCAGATATCTTCTGAAGGGTTTACAGATGATTCAGACTTCATCCTTCTCCTGGAAACATTTGTATCTTGTGGTTCATCAATAAAATCACTGGGCTGGAAATGAAGCGAACATAGTTTTGAATGTTTTGTTGGGGTATATCCTTCCCGAGGATCAGCCCGAAGCCATTTCTGGCATAGTTCGACATTACTGACTGGGAAAGAATGGAAATTTATTTTTTCTCCATTATCTCCAATACCTGGGCAATCACGATACCCACTTCTACAGCCAAACCCTGCACATTTATATACCATTTAAAATAATAGAAAGTCCAATAGTAATCAGCTAATCCAGTTGTTGTGTACAAGTCTCCTACAGATAATCCAACTGCTGCCTATGTTTTTTCCACAGATAATCCAAGATAATCAAAGTAATCTCACACAAGAATCTCCTTCCACAATTTATCCAAAGAATGGAATCATGCTACATCCTAACATACACTACACTCTCAGATACAGGCTAATACTCTCAGATACAGCTTTGAATGCCTTGGAAGCCGAACATGACTGCTGCTGCATGAATGCATGGGCCTACTCGCGTATGAGTCACTTTCGACCCCAGGCTGACCTTTTGTTCCAGTTCTCTATCTAGACTTCCTTGACTATATGGGTCGCTTTGTAGTCGAGCATAATATTTGGATTCCTTCCCTTTGAAAAAAATTCACTCTGACCGCAAAGCAAACTGATCCTATAGCTTGCAGCACTCACGAACGCCTCTTGTCAACATTATTGTGGCCAGGCTACTAAGTTAGCCTATTCATATAGAGACCTCGAATAAGTATAGCGTATACAACAGGACTAGGACTATATGAATGATGCAAGAGTTCCTTATAAGTTAGCTTGACTTAGCACGTGTAGGCCTGCATAAATCGGAACTGCTAGGTCTGTGAAATTCACAGTGTTTTCCAAATACTCAACGCTGGTTACAAGTAAAGATCAATTAGTCGCATTGCCTACATGACTGAAGCAGCACAATAAAATGAGTCCCGTGGTAATATAAGTTACGCGATTCCTTTCACTCAGCGGTAATGCCTTTGCCTTGCCTAACCCAATTCGCAGAAAAACCGCACAGACAAATAATACCCAGGGCAGAAAGATGTTTCGAGAATTATGATCTGCGCCCCCTAACGAACTCGGCTATAAAATGAGCTCACTAATCATAAATCAATCAATGTCAGTCAGTCAGTCAGTCAGTCAGTCAGTCAGTCAGTCAGTCAGTCAGTCAGTCAATCAATAAATCAATAAATCAATCAATCAATCAATATTCGTTTATTCATAAATGCAAGCTGACACAAACGCAACTTGTTACAGACAACATTCAAATGTTTGTAGAAGTTCAGGCCTCGTGATTCGATCTAAGTTTCGCTGGCGAACATTGCAATGACTAATAGGAAATAATTAATTATCAATATATATTGTTAAAAAGAACTCGAAATGTAGGCGAAAAGGCAGCGAGGGAGAGGACTGACCACCCGCCGACACATGCCGAGGTCAAGAAAGTAACATCGGTAACACTCATACCTGTGGCATTGGTGTAGCAGGGTATCTGAGGACAAGAGATACAATTGAGTCCCTTCGTCCACAGTATAACTGATTGGTAACATGAGTGATATAATATTATATTGCACCGATGTAGCCATTTATTAAAGAAATTTTTCTGGCTTTTACTGTAGTAGGCCTACTTGGTATAATTTTTACAGTCACGTTTCTGGTGCAACCTCCCAAGGCCAGTCCCCAAGGACTGCTGCCCCTAAAGCCCTCTCTTCGCTATACGCCACTGATCTAGGACTTGGCTGCTTCTATATATGGTTACCTTAATGAACTTTCTCTCTTATAAAGCTATAGTAAATCCATAGGAGGTTTTACTACGTTGTGATGCATACATAACTAGTTCTATACTACTTGATCGCTCGCTACATTTACAAACAGTCTTCAGAGACATCGTCCAACGATTTTACGGCATACACAAACACACGACAGCTCTTCTTTGCATGTATCATTTACAACAGGTTCATTCGTAAGCAAAAAAGTGTTCAAGCAGCTGGAAAAGCCACCACTGAAGGGCTGTCGCACACACATAGAGCCCAACCAATGGAGTGTCTAACTGTCTATAGCTGAGTAGAAAGCCTACAACGTGCTCAGAGTTCTTGGTTCGTGTACATGTATGCGTGTAGGCCTATGTTTCTTGACTTTTATAGAGCGCATTTTACAGGATCCTCTCAAAAGCTGTTTTAAGGATGAGGAATATCGACAGTCCTTAATATATACACAGCTCAATAATAGATGATTGGCTTCGCACACAGATTTAAATCCTATAGGTGAAAATTAAGGGTCTGCTTATGGCTGTTAATGGTTGCCCGGCTTCAATGTGCACTTCTCAACTTGGTAACGAGGGCATCATCATAATATTATTATTACAGTTGTAGGCCTATTGTATTGTAAGAACCAGCAGTATGCCACGATTCCATCCATATGTTTCCCACTCCACGTCACCACTGAGCGATACGATGCACAGCATTGATTTAAAATATAGTTGCAAAGCTGAGTGACGCATTCGTATATATCTCTGCCTTCGTCAGTACAAAGGTAAGCGAGGAGTTTAGGCCATATACCCGTTTAGGTGCATGCAGTATAAAGCAGTTACAGATTTTCACTTTTAAACAATTATAATTATTCCGTCAGTTATTGATCACAGTAATAGAAAATCGATCGGGCATGCCAGACACTTACCGCCATCTATCTATCAGTCGTCGAAATGGAAAAGCAGCGGAAATCAACTCATTCAAGTAACGAAACGACTCCTGCGATGGAAATCTTGGAGCCGATAATTCTCCAGCGGTCAGAGCGAAATTAAGATTTCTCTGCGCTCCTTGCGACGCCACAGACTGACTCTGTCAACCGAAGCGTTACCGCACTGGCTACTAGGAGCACGTCGAGACGACCACGGTGGTATGTCGGCAGAGCCTGTCTGCTATTGGCGGTCTCCAGAGTTGTATCTGTTCTGGTCGAGTTAACCTAGGAATCTATGATCTGGTCCATCGCTGTGCATCGAACTACTGGAATGAGTTTGCCGGTAATTGCTCGCTTCCAAGACTTTTATTCTGGCAGAAATAGCCGTCGGCTCTCAGGTGATTCACGAGCTGCATGAGGGTGGAGGGGAGAGACGTCCATAGCGAAATGCGCCAAGTGTTGCGAGATCATATTATACACCGGCGGTCTGCATCGAGGCCTAGATGATGTCGGCCTCTTCATGCATAAACATGAGTGGGAGGAGACTGAAGTGCATATATACCACGGCAGACATAAACACGGAATGCACAGAGCGAGACATCCGAAAATGCGTGGCATGCGTGCATGTATATACAGTTTATAGCACGTGTGCAAGAAAGCCTTGTAGACGCTGCTTGCTTCTTAGCAGAGCGTATGCGAAGCAGACATGACGTGTACTTTCTAGTAGGAGTTGCTGGTAGCTGATTCATCCATCCATCCCCTGTTGCCACTATATTCTTAATGTCTTATATATATAAATGATGCACTGCAGATAATAGATAGGCCGATATACCTGCACTGAATACGTAATAGAGGTTACATATAAAGCTGATAAAATTACATAGAGCGAATGTAGGGCATAATATATATAGAAGCGCTTCCACGCAAAAGTGTGCAATATAAAAGATACTTAGTGCATGAACTTAATGCATGAACTTAGTGCATGAACTTATATAGAAAGTGAGAGAAAACTCAATGATCAGATAGTGTGAGTGAGACTATGAGAGGGTGAGAAGAGAAAGTTTGTGTGCGCGCATGTGTGTGTGTGTGTGAGAGAGAGAGAGAGAGAGAGAGAGTGAGAGTGAGTGAGTGGTGAGTGGTGAGTGAGTGAGTGAGTGAGTGAGTGAGGTGAGTGAGTGAGTGAGTGAGTGAGTGAGTGAGTGAGTGAGTGAGTGGTGAGTGAGTGAGTGAGTGAGTGAGTGAGTGAGTGAGGTGAGTGAGTGAGGGAGTGAGTGAGTGAGTGAGTGAGTGAGTGAGTGAGTGAGTGAGTGAGTGAGTGAGTGAGTGAGTGAGTGAGGTGAGTGAGTGAGTGAGTGAGTGAGTGAGTGAGTGAGTGAGTGAGTGAGTGAGTGAGTGAGTGAGTGAGTGAGTGAGGTGAGTGAGTGAGTGAGTGAGTGAGTGAGTGAGTGAGTGAGTGAGTGAGTGAGTGAGTGAGTGAGTGAGTGAGTGAGTGAGTGAGTGAGTGAGTGTGAGTGAGTGAGTGAGTGAGTGAGTGAGTGAGTGAGTGAGTGAGTGAGTGAGTGAGTGAGTGAGGTGAGTGAGTGAGGTGAGTGAGTGAGTGAGTGAGTGAGTGAGTGAGTGAGTGAGTGAGTGAGTGAGTGAGTGAGTGAGTGAGTGAGTGAGTGAGTGAGTGAGTGAGTGAGTGAGTGAGTGAGTGAGTGAGTGAGTGAGTGAGTGAGTGAGTGAGTGAGTGAGTGAGTGAGTGAGTGAGTGAGTGAGTGAGTGAGTGAGTGAGTGAGTGAGTGAGTGAGTGAGTGAGTGAGTGAGTGAGTGAGTGAGTGAGTGAGTGAGTGAGTGAGTGAGTGAGTGAGTGAGTGAGTGAGTGAGTGAGTGAGTGAGTGAGTGAGTGAGTGAGTGGAGTGAGTGAGGGAGTAGGTGCTCGCGCGTGTGTGTGGAAGGTGACAGAGAGTGTAAGAAATGGATTGAAATAGAGAACATTTGGGAGAGGCTGACATGTTGAAGGTGAGATAAATTGAGAGAAATATTGACAGTGATCATGCGGTTTAGGCAATGCGACCATTCCGCTTACCTCTGCGCTCTACAATAATTATGTTATGCTAACTACTCTTGCCGGTCGACCTATAGGCATTGCATGAATTACAGTTTAGTGAAGAGAGGAGAAACAGGAGGAGGAGC